>JAJMCY010000144.1:16026-26314 GCA_030565755.1 Ascobotryozyma cognata
TTTTTTTTTTTTTTTTTGTTTTTCTAGTTTCGTATTTCTATAGGTTTCCTACTTTATTGAAGGTTTTCATATAGGTCTTTTTGATTATTTTTTTACAATAATATGAAATAAAATAGATCTTCATAATATAAATGAGTACAATTAAAATTGACAAAAAGAAATATTAGCATTTTCTTGCAAAAGTCATATGGTTAGAGAGAGTATAATGCAGAAATGCTAATATTCTTTATAGTTGCATTCAGAAGTATAAACCTCTCTATAAATGCACATTTTCGGTGGAAAGGTTTTGTGTACACTTATGGGGTTTTTACTGTATTGATTTAATTATTTCCTTTTATGATTTTATTTTTCATAAATGTTATTATTGTATGTTATATGTTATATGTTATTATATGATATCACTTATATCTATTCATTGGTACTCAAAATTGGAGCTTTCTAAATTATTAATTTACAATTATACCACTTCATTTATAAAGATTATTCACTTGTTGAAGTTTAGTTATATATATTTTCTACTTGTCCTCTAGAATTTATTATATATTTCTAAAATATTTTTTTTACCTTTAATTGCTTTTGTTTATAGTGAATATATTTATCTTTTATCAAAGAGTTTACTTATTCAATTGTCGATTCTGGTTTTAATTTGACATTTACTAATAAGTAACAAAATGTGCCGTAGAATAATAAAAAAACTCAATATATTTAAACTTGTAAAACAATAAAATTCCAATAGGAATATCTAATCTATTCTAATACAAGATAAAATTTCTCAAAGTTATATCGAGCATTTATGAAAATTATGTCCATTTTTATGGTCTTTTGATTTTCAGTGCTTTTTGACATTATCCGTAATGATTTCTATAAAAATCCAAGTAGTATCTATAATAAAATAGTTGGAATCCCAAAGTAAACCGTAGAAAAATGCGCCTGTTTTTTAAGGTCTCTTCTAGATTTTTACCACTTTTTGTACGGTTTCCGTAGGGTTTCCAATATAATTATTTTTTACTGTTTCCAAGATGAAATATTTGGGATATTTGCTGGAATCCATATAATTTGTGCCCATTTATGAATTTGAAGGTTCACTCAGGATTATTGGATTTTTTTTTCCGGTTTACATATGGATTCCAAATTTGAGACAGTCGGTTTACTAAATTACGAGATACCGGTACTAAACAATCAACTTAGATGAATAATATATTTAGCAATTTAAAGTAAATTAAATGTAATTAATATAAGAAATTTATACTAAAAACATAGAAATTATGATTAATAATTTTTTTTTATTTTAAAAGCTCTATCTATTCATAGGAAAATAGTATAAATAATATTATAAATAACCAAATATAAAAGACCAAAATACCATCTTGAATATGATTAAATGATATATACAACATACATGAAATTGATAATATATAATAAATAAAAAAGTAAAAATCGTAAACTATATAAAATAATATCTAGTGGTATTAATTAAAATAGAGGTATACAATAAACTAAAAATTTGTAAATTCTTGCAATATTAACATGCAATTATAAAAACCAAAAGTGAAAAAAAAGGAAGTAATAAAAAAATAATAGAAAGTCAAAATATGAATAAATATAAACTTTAATTAAGAAAATTATGATTGAAATTCAATTTTTTTTTTTTTTAAAAACCTAGAAAATTTTTGAAATTTTTAAAAAAGTACTTAAAAACATATCCACAATAGCGAACCTTAATAGAAAACAATTGATAATATATATAACAAGTGTAAATTAAACATATCAAAATGGTTAAAACCAAAAAGTAGAATAAAAATAGAAATAAATAATGAATTGAATTAATTTTAAATAAATACAAAAAACACAAACTTTAGCCATAAAGCGTGTGAAAATAAGCCACCAATGAATAATTTAATAATAAATAAATAATTATAGTTCTAGTGGAATTAATAGAGAACTTGTTATAAAATAGGCATCAAAATAATTATTATAAAACAAATCAATATACAACAGTTAATTCAAGGCTTGAATTTAACACATCCAAGTTAAGATTCATTCAATTTAAAATTTTAAAAAATAAAGAGAAAATTTAAAACTAAGCAAATTTATTAGAATTAAAAAAAACTCTTTGTAATAAATTAAAAATTAGGAAAGTTCAAGCTAGTTTATAATTCCTATTAAAATACATGTTAATACATGTTAGCGGAAATATCATAACTTTTTTTTTTTAAAAAAACCCCTTTACAAACAGTTAATTCAATATATTTTAACAATTTTTTTTTTAAATTTTACCATAATATACAAGTATGTTTTACATAATATTATAATCGTAGTTAAAAGATTCTTTTTATATACAAAATATATCAAAAGATTAGATCTACATATAAAAAGATTCACTTTTAAAAAAAATATAATCCCTGACACGATGCATCCCAATGAATTATGAAGCTATCATTTTCCAAAATTTGCACACCACAATAATTGTGCTAGATGGCATTGAACCAATAGAATTTCTATTACGTTGCAATCTATCATACCGTTGACTTTTTACTTTGAAAATTACTGTTGTCGGAGTGTATATTTATACAGTCACGCTTAGTATTAAATTATGCGTCGCTTTTTTGAGTATAGTGGCGCACATATAGTCTTAAGGATTTGGTGTGAAACTACCAGGTTCGTCTATATTCAAATCCTAGATAGAATTGATTTAGTTTTAGCGAATAATGAAAACTCTTAATTATTAAGAGTTATTCATATCATTTTTTACAATCTCGGTTGGTTGATGTCTATTCATTTGTTATTCATACTCTTGCATTTTACACAATAGTATTCAGATATCACTATAAAAATAGATTTACTGTAGACTATCAAATAAAATTTGGTTCTTTAATCAAATTAAACAAATTCATTTTATAAAAAAAAGTTAGGTTTATGGTTTTAAGGTTTTTGTTCTGGATACAATTTTTTTATTTTATTTTATTTTATTTTATTTTATTTTATTTTATTTTATTTACTCCGTTTTAGATACATTAGTACGTACTAATGAATGAATTTATTTTTGATTTTTAAATTATAAATTTTTTTTGTTTTTTTGTAGTTCCTTAATGTAATAATAAACACTGTAGTACAGACCACATTAAATGCAAAGTGAATACTCTTAATATTGTCCGAAAAAGAGGTGAAGAGAATATACAAGATTACTACAGCAACCAGAAACTTACTTTTTTATTACCATTGTAAATTGGATTATTTTTAACGCGTTATTTTAACTAATAGTTTTTTTTTTTTTTTTTTTCACACAAAGATTATATTTGTAATTATTTCTAATTCCATATATAATAGAATAGTCTTGGTTATTTGAAAAGCTTAGGTTTACAGTTATTTTAAATTTATCTTTTAACTTTTTTAATTTATTTAACAAATATTTCATTCACTACTATATTACAATTTACTATATTATATATTCTGATTTATTTTGCATTACCTTTGATTAATTAAATGTTGAAATTGTCTTGCTTATTCGTATATTTTAAGTATATTTTAAGTATTTTTTAATGTCTATATTAGTTAGTTTTGCCTTTTTTATTTGATGATAAATTTTTGCTTTATTTGAATTATAACTACTCTTACAAATTTTTGTTTTACTTATTATATTTACTATTTTACTATTTACTATATTTCATCGAGTATTTTGATATGTATTATATTTTATAAATAGTGTAAAATCTATGTAATAATTTATACAGAGGGAGATAGCTTTAATATAAGAAATATATAAAGTACTCTAAATATGTGATTAAAGTAAAACAAAGATCGTTGAGATTATTTATTATCTGTCAAAAAAGAATTCAAATCCAATTATTGTAATATTAAATATAAAAATTTGATATATGTTTGATTAGCAAGAACTCATAAAATATTCACCATTAAATATAAATTAAAGAAATAATAAAAATAAAATAAAGTCAGAAATCAATTAATAATTAATAATTAAGAATTAATAATTAATAAATGTAGGTCGACAAATGAATAAACAATAAATGGTCACACCAATAAAATTTAAATATAAATTAAGTAAAGAAATTAAATAATTGTGCCATAGCGTGGTGTCGCGCCACAAGAAGAAATTAAATTGAAATAGATGAAAATAAAAAAAGAAAAGTAAAGTAGATTAAAGCAAAAAAGTAAATTTAAGTAAATAAAGTAAAATACATATAACAAATTAAATTATAGTAAATAAAAATAAAAATAAAATAAAATAAGCAAATCAATAAATATGTGAAAAAAATATAAGAATTTAAATTCAATATTGTACAATAAAAGTACAATTGAAATAGAAAAAGCCGTGATATAGCAATTAATGAATCAATGAATAGAAAATAAAACTAAAAATTAAAAATCAAAAATCAAAAAATAACTTAATAAGTAAATTTTTAATAAACTTAGAATAAAATAAAAAACAAAGTGAATTAAATGATTTATTTGAAATTAGTCTTGAATCAAAATTTTAAAAGAATTTGGACTGTAAAACACAAATCTATACTATTAAAATTTAAACCCTAGAAAATAAATTTGTTTGTATCATTGATACATAAAGGACAAATATAAATATATAATGAACATGAAAAAACTCAATTTAATTATCATATAAATAAAAACAATATTATTTATTATGTTCTATAATATAGCCCCCCCCCTAGAAAAGACGTACGACAGGATAAAATAAATATGTATTAAATGCGTACGCGCGTATGCTTTTTTTTTTTTTTTTTGGTCAACCCACTTAAATCTGATTTAGGGAGCCTACTTTAAATGGATAGCGAATATTGACTTAAATAATACAGTTGCTATAGAAACATACGTACTATTTGTTAAATTAGCTCTTTTATTCTTTCATTAATATCTAAATGGGACTAAGAAACAAAATCTATATAATAATAACATGGATTTTTGAAATGGACAGAATATTAGAATATATAGATTAAGTAGAATATATAATTGTAGACTTATATATATTTAATACAATAAGTATTGGATTTACCAATGAAATAAAATACATAATTTATTCAAATTAACCTTTATTTTACTATAAGGGATTCATTAGTGCAATACAAAATCGAGTTGCTAGGATACCATTGACTATTGACTATTGACTATTGACTATTGACAGTTGACCAATGAAAAACAATATATCATAATAAATAATAGCATTAATAAATAAATACTAATAATAAATTAGTAATAAATAAAGAATGTAAACAATTAAAAAGGAAGATTCTAGGTGATTTAAAAATAGAACGGTTTTTTTATAATTATTATACTACACGAATACGATTGTATAATATTAAGTGGCAGGTTATATGTAACATGATGGAACAAATTAAAGTGGTTATAAAGTAAAATTAATTTCCATAGCAACAATAATATATATTATTAAATTAACGACACGTACTATTAATAGTAGCAAAATATTACTATATTTATTCTTTATATATATTAAATCGTATATCGTAAACTAGCGTTGTTATACACTTATACAACTATTGAATTTATATTATATTAATTTATACCGGTACTACAGTATATTATTATTATTATTATATTATAATATATTATATTATATTTTTTGTAAAACAAAAGAATTAATATACTATTTCACCTATTAGAATATTGACTTATTAAAATGTGGGGGTTAAATAATATTCTATCACATATTATACGAACGAAGGTTATGGAACGTTAATTTATAATAAAAAATTCACCAATAATAATCCAGAAGAAGAAATAATTTCAAACCCTAAAACGATATATTGTTTTTTTTAGTAATTTTAATTATAATTATATAAATTAAAAATAGCTCACATAGCAACGGAAATAAACAATTACATAATCAATCATAACAACAATTAATATAAAAAGACGCTATTTTCTTTAGAGAGAAATTTATTTTTAGTTTTATTATTTTTTATTTTTTATTTTATATTTTATTATTTTATTATTTTATTATTTTATTATTTATTATTTATTATTTATTATTTATTATTTTATTATTTATTATTTATTATTTATTATTTATTATTTATTATTTTATTATTTTATTATTTTATTATTTATTATTTATTATTTATTATTTATTATTTATTATTTATTATTTATTATTTTATTATTTTATTATTTTATTATTTTATTATTTTATTATTTTATTATTTTATTTTCCTTATTATTTTTGTATTATTTTCTTTTAAAGACAAACAAAAATGAATCATCTTAACTACCGAGAAGACTCGAGAATTAATCCGGACGATTACGTATTAGTTCGGATTGTTAATCGAGATGTAATTAAATTAAAAAAAAATGTTAGAAAATATTTGGATGGAGAATATTTTAAAAAACCTAAAAAAAGTAAAGAACAGTTATTAGAAGAGGAAGAGGAATTTATTGATCGTTTTTTCACTGGACGTGGTTTTACAGTTGAAAGAGAGCTTGTAGGAAATGGGGATAATGCAGATAATCCAGTGTATGCCACATATTTGAAACCTATTCCGGCAGAAGTTAGTTATGCTCCTGAAACACATTATAATGGTGTACCGATTTGTAATAATTATTCTAAGGGATATTGCAGATTTGGTAAGGCATGTAGGTATGCACATTATAATGGATTCTATTTAAAAGAGGGGATAAAAAAGGATCCAGAACCATGTGGACTTTGTGGTGCTTTTCCTGAAACTTATGGTTTGTTAGAACATTGTTTAGATGCTTTTTGTTATTCCTGTATTAAAGATTGGAGAGGTTCTTGTGTTGATAATCATGGTTGTTGCCCATCATGTGATGTTGTTAGTTTTTATGTTATCCCATCAAGCTGGTCTCCAAATTTTCATCAAGTTAGATTTAATACAATTTATTATTTTAAAGAAGAAAAAAGGAAATATAATTGTCCAAAAATAGAAATGTTTGGACGTTGCAGAAATAAGTCTCGATGTTTTTACAACCATCATATTGAACCTGTAAAAATCGCTGAGGAAGCTCCTGAGGAAGATTATGGATCAGAAGAATGGCAAAAGAAATGGGATGCTATTAATATTGGATGTGATTATGTTAAATATGAAGACACTAATTCAACCACTCCTATTCCTACTCCCACTACTACAAATACATCTGCAACTGCAACTACAACTACTACAAATACATCTGCAACTGCAACTACAACTACTACAACTACATCTGCAACTGCAACTACAACTACATCTGCAACTACAACTAAAACTGAAAAAAAACAAAATCCGTTTAGTTATGCTTCTGTGTTGGTAAACAATAGTGTGCCAAAAACAGTCACCGAAACTTCTGCAAATGTGGTTCAAAGTCAAATTACACCTACTAAGAAAGTTGTTGATATTAAATCCATAATTGAATCTGGAAATGAAAATGGGAATGATTTTAAAACTGTGAAGTTTAGTTATGCTGGTGTTACTAAGATGAATTCAGTCGTTCATAATGTGGATAAAAAGGTTATAGAAAAAAAAAATTCGGTGCTACAAAATGCAATAAAGACATCTAAAGGTGAAATTAAGTCCGGATCCCCAACTAAACAGGTATCTACTGTCAAGCCTGAATCTGCAACTAAACCAGAATCAATTAATAAATTTTCTAACCTTGGAAGCAGCTCTAATACAACTTTACTTAATAATTTTAATGAATTTCCGCAATTAAATAATAATAATAATAAAATTGATAATTCTTCTGTTCGTCCCTATAATGTTTGGAAAAAAAATATCCATGAAGTTTGGAAGAAAAATAAGGAAAAGGAAAATTCTAAATAAAATGTAATTATTTCCTATTACCTTGCTATATTTTTTCTATGATTGTTTTTTTTTATCTCTCGTTTTTTTACTTCGTTTGCTTAAATTCATTTATTTGATAGTCTTTCTAATATAATATTATTTACTTATAATAATGTAATGGTAATAAATAATAAATAATAAAAGTTAGAAATAATTTGGTAAAATACAAACAGGTTTATGTTCGAATCGAATAATATTATCAAGTAAGTATAATTCTACTCGAATTGAAGCAATTTATATACTTTACATTAGTAGTTCTACGTTCCTATAACAAGGTTAACAAGGTAAGTTCCTAACAGTGGTTTAGGGTAAAAGTAATTTATATAAGAATATGGTATGTATATATAGTGTGTAGAAATAGATACAAAATTAGACTTTTTTACAATCATTTTATTTATAAATTTAGTGAGACTCTAACAAACTTTATGAATTAGTTTAATACATTAGCATATTACGAGTAAAAATTTTAATATACAAATGGACTCTATTTGAGTGAATATAGTTTAGAAACGAGCTGGATGTTAACAATGATATTCGTAGACATGACAACTAACAAATGACAACAGAATAAAAATATGTTTTTCTCTACACATACAAAAGAATACGTATTTATTTAATTGTATATTTAATTGCTATATATAGTTAACGCTTTTAGTGCCTTTACATAGTATTTAAATATTTTTATAGTATTATTTTATAGTATTATTTTGTATTATTATTTAAATATTTTAATACACAATAATTATTTATATTATTTTCAATCGAATAAATATTTCTATTTGTATGTAAATATTACTCACAAAAAAAAAAAAAAACTATATAAAATCTCACATATATATATACGTTGCCTAGTAACGGTGTACTTTTTATATAATATAACGTTAAATCACAAAACTACATTATATATACAAATAGATATACATTTACAACCCTATTTTCACAATATAAATTTAAATAAAATACAATTGGCGCTGGAACGGATGTGCCTAAAATCTATTTAAATCCATTAAATTTTCAATAAATGACGTACTTAAAATTTGCTTTAGCAATAATAGATATTTAAAAATTTTTTTTAATATGTATATTTTTAGTATAAGTGTAAATAAAAATCTTAATTTTAAATATTTCTTTATATAAAGTATTCAATTCTAACATAAAAAGTCGATGGTTGCCATGGCAAATACATTAATTTATACTTGTTCTCCATAGTAATCCTTATAGTGGTTTTTCTTTTTTTAGAGCTAAAGTACTTAAATTGTCAATTCGATGCATTTGCGGTGTATTATTTATTATTATTATTATTATTATTATTATTATTATTAATTGCTTTTTAAAATTAATTACAAATAATTATATTAAAAATAATTTAAATTGTATTATATATTAAACAAAATATTATATTAACAATGTGCTGCGTAATCGCCAAAAAACCACTAATTTTAATTGTAAATTAAATAAGAATCACTGAGAAATTAAGAAGAAAAGAAGTAATCAAAATGAAATGTAGATTATGAGCTTATGAAAAAGGTTAAAGCGAAGTGAATTCTTAATTAAAAGTTTACAACAAAATGAATTGTTAATTAAAGGAACAATTGAAATAATTTTCAAAATTCTAATTAACTATCGTGGGGGATACTTTGGGCTAAAGAATAGGAAACCAGCATGTACATTGTAACAGTATTTATATCTGTTGATGTCCGTGCGATTTCCATACATTGTTCCATAATTCTAAGAATTTTACGAGTTTCATTTCGTTCAGCGATAAGAGCGCGTATCTCTTCGTCGTCAGACTCAGATGGCTCCAAATCAGAATACTCGGGATCAGACTCGTATTCAGATCCCGAGTTAGATGCCCCAGAAGCAGAATCGGTCGCAGGTTGAGATTCCACAGGAGCAGAGTTATGTTCCGAGGTAGAGTTTGATCTAAAAGCGGAATTAGAGCTCGAAGCAGAGTTAGAGGCAGAAGTAGAATTAGAGCCCGAAGTAGAGGTAGATTCCGAAGTAGAGGTGGATTCCGAAGTAGAGGTGGATTCCGAAGTAGAGGTAGAGCCCGAAGTAGAGGTAGAGCCCGAAGTAGAGGTAGAGCCCGAAGCAGAATTAGACAGTAAATCGAGAAATTCATCAAATGTCGGTATTGGATCGGCTGAAGCAGTTTCCCGAAGATAGGCTACATATTGAGGAATATGAGGGTTGTAAGGATTATCAATGGCCATTATGATATGATATAGTAAAAGTATAAGACTGAACTTTTAAAAATGGAAAAATATTTAATATTAATAAAGTTTTAATATTAATAAAGTTTTAATATTAATAAAGTTTTAATATTAATAAAGTTTTAATATTAATAAAGTTTTAATATTAATAAAGTTTTAATATTAATAAAGTTTTAATATTAATAAAGTTTTAATATTAATAAAGTTTTAATATTAATAAAGTTTTAATATTAATAAAGTTTTAATATTAAT
>JAJMCY010000145.1:0-26177 GCA_030565755.1 Ascobotryozyma cognata
TATTTTATTTGATTTGATTTTATTTGATTTTATTCTATTTTTATTTTATTTTATTTGATTTTATTCTATTTTTATTTTATTTTTCTTTTTTAGTGTCCAGTAAAAACAAAAAAAATTTTAACTTTAATTCCCAAGAATTAATTATAAAAATAAATAAATAAAGTAAAAAAAAAAATATGATAAAAAAAATAATATCTAATTAAGTAAGTGTGGCTAGTGCCTCATTTATATATAAAGAATTTTTCACTAGTGCATCATGGCGTATAATCACGTGATCAATTTACGCCACACTATTGCCTAATAAAAGAACGTTTTTTTTTTAATTGAGCTCTTCTCATTTGTAATTTTAGCTAAGAATTCGCCATTAATTTATTATATTAAAAAGAAATAAATATATTTGAGTTACCCTAATAATTTATTTTTATCTTTTATTTTACTGCTCTATAAGTTGTATTATTGGTGAGCTGGTTGTTATGGTAATAATTATTCTTGATATCAGCTAAGGATTTATAATAGTGTAGTTTACTAAATAAATTTACTATATAAATTTACTATGTAAATTTTACTATGTAATATAGTTAAAATCAGATATATCACCGTATAAAATTTATTTATGCAGAAATTTAAAATACTCGTTGCTATCAGCTATTTTTAGTATACTGTATTTTACTAAGGTTTATAGGAAGTTTACGACACTGGGTTTTAAGTATGTTATAAATAGGTAATAATATATAATACTGTATTATATATAATAGTATAGTTTAATAATAGTATAATATAGTATAATATAGTATAATATAGGATAATATAATATATAATACCGGTACAGTATATAATACAATATATATTATATAGAGTACTTATATTATATAGCAACCATAGTAAACTACATACCTACCGTAACCTAGACAACAGAAAAAATTTCATTGTCGACTTGCCAAACTTTTATAGTGCACCACTAAAATTTGAAAATCAAAGATTTTATGTACATACAATTCAATTCTATATATAATTTATTTTATATAATATTGTTAATATAAAAATTTTTCTATTATTAAGGTATGCTATTTTAGTATAAGTTTTAAAGCTTTTTATTTTTTTCATTGTTTTTCATTGTTTTTATTAGTTTTATTTCATTTATTTATATTTAAATATAAACATTTTGACCAATTGACAATTTTTAACATAGTGTCTAAATAGATTCTAACATAATTAACGCAATTAGCATAATTTATTGAATAAATTAAATAAAATGTCTCGATTTTTTGCTGCCGGTTACTCTGATTCAGAGAGTTCTACTGATGACGAATATACCTCAGAAGAAGAGTTATCATCTTCAGAAGAAGTAGAAGAATCATCTGATAATGAAAGTTCTGATGAAAGCTCAGATGATGATGAAAGTAAAGATAAAAAAAAATATTTAGTTAGCCAAGATGATGATGATGCGAATAAAGGGGAAGAAAAATCTGCTGCTTCTAAATATTCTTCACGTTTCTTAAGAGGAGCTGAAGATAGTGAAGAAAGTAGTAGTGAAGATGAAGGTAAAAGAATTGTTAAAAGTGCAAAAGATAAACGTTTAGATGAAATTGATGCTGTTGTAAAATTAATTGAAAATGGAAAAAAAATTAATGATTGGGCAGCCATTCTAAACGAATTTGAAAAACTTAATAAACTCGTTAGTCGTATTCCTCCATCTGATGATATTCCTGCTGTTTATATTAAAACTATAGCTGAGCTTGAAGATGATTTATCTGCTGCTGCTAAAGCTGATAAATCTTCTGGTAAAAAAATGAATGCTATTAATGCAAGAGCATTAAATACTACTAAACAGCGCTTGAAAAAGAATAATAAACAATATGAAGATTTAATTGCAAAATTTAAAGCTGATCCTGAAGGCTTTATGGCTGATGCTGCCGCAAAATCATCTCAAGATGATCTTGAAGACGATAATGATGAAGGAAGATTCAACTCTTCTACTACTGCTAAATCCTCTTTTGCTCTTCCACAAACATCTTCAGACGGCGATGGGTTTTCAACTATTGGTAAAGGTGGTAGAACAATACAAATTTCTACTGAACCTGTTCTTAAACAACTTCGTGTAATTTTAGATGTAAGAGGCAAGAAAAATGTAGATAGACATGCTCAAATAACAGTATTAGCCTCTTTATTAGATTTTTCTGATATCACTGATTATCAAAAAGTACGAGTTTTGCAAGCACTTATTTCAGCACGCTTTGATTTAAACTCTGGAACTGTTTCATATCTCCCAATTGATCAATGGAAATTGGTACTAAATGAAATTAATGATTTAATATCAATTTTAGTAAAAAACCCTTCCTTTTTGATTACTGAAGATGTTGAAGATATTGAAGAAAATGACTCAAAAGATCCAGCTCCAAATGCAAGTGGTACTGTTAAAATACCAGGAAGTTTGACTGCTTTAGTTGAAAGACTTGATGATGAGTTTACAAGATCTCTTCAAAATATTGATCCACATGCACCAGAATACTTGGAAAGACTTAAAGATGAATCTGCTTTATATACTTTGATTTTACGCTCTCAAGTTTACTTTGAAAATACAAAACAACAATCTAGAGTTGAACAAATTGTTTCTCGAAGACTCGCTCATTTGTACTTTAAGCCTTCAGTAGTAATTACCAAGAATGAGGAATTCGCATGGAGTAATTTAACTAATGATGGATTTAATTCAAAACTTACCCCTAAAGAGCTTGCAGGAAAAGATGCATCTAAATTGATACATGTTCTTGCAACTATATTATATCACCAGCCTAATATTGTTATGAGAACAAGAGCTATATTAAGTCATATTTATCATTATGCTTTACATGACTCTTATTATCAGGCTAGAAACATGTTTCTTATGTCTCATTTGCAATCTTCTATATCAAACGCTGATATTCAAACCCAAGTATTGTATAATCGTACTCTTGTTCAAACTGGTTTATGTGCATTCCGAAATGGTCTTATTAGTGACGCTCTTCAGTGCCTTCAAGAAATTTGCGGACCTTCAAAAGCAAAAGAATTATTGGCTCAGGGAGCACAAATTCAAAGATATTCTCAATTATCTCCAGAGCAAGAACGACTTGAAAAGCAACGATTGGTTCCATTTCATATGCATATTAATTTAGAATTATTAGAATGTGCTTATCTTACTTGTTCTATGTTAATGGAAATTCCTACACTTGCAGCAGCTAGAACACCTGAGGCAAGAAAGAAAGCTATTACTTCAAGATCATTCCGCAGATATTTGGAGTATAATGATAGACAAGCTTTTGTTGGTCCACCAGAAAATATGCGTGATCATGTTGTACAAGCTTCTAAAGCTTTGTATGCAGGAGACTGGGTTAGATGTAATGAATTAATTTCAGCTATAAAGATTTGGGAATTAATCCCTAACCAAGAGAAAATTAAAAATATGCTTAAGGTTAAAATACAAGAAGAGGGTCTTAGGACATATATATTTAATACTAGAGCTTATTATAAGACTTGTTCTCTTAATATATTGGCAGATTTATTCGATCTTTCTTTGTCACGAGTGAAATCTATTGTATCAAAAATGATTTTTGATGAAGATATTGCTGCAGCATTAGATCAAACAAATGATTCTTTAGTATTCAGAGGTGGTTTAGATCATTCGCGTCTTCAAAATCTATCGTTGACACTTGCTGATAAAGCTATTCAACTTGTGGAATCTAATGAGCGACAAACACAACAAGGGCATTTTGAGAGATATCCTGATAGGCGAGTAAATCATAATAGAAACACTCATTCTCAAAGACAACGTACTGTTCGTGCGGCTCATTAATAATAAGAAAAGGGGATATTGACAAATGGTTACCGGATTTTTTTTTTTTTTACAAATATATACATTTATACGAATATGTATTTTATGGATTACTATATTAATGAGAAGATTAATTGATCTATTTAAGATTTTAGTATGTTTAGAAAGTTTGAAAAAAGTTAAAAGTTGAAGATTAAATATTAAAAATTGTTTTTGAGAAGTTAATTTATTTACTTGTTTGTATGCTCATATGTATGTTTCTAAATATTATAATAAATACATATATTAATAAGTACATATATTAATAATAAATAAATATATATATATATAGTCTACTTTATATGGGAGTATTATGGTTTAGATAAAATATATCTTTTAACATAGTAAAGTTTGTTTGTGTTGTCATGGTGACATGAATGGTTATAATCCTACCTTTAGATTTTTCAACAATTATAATTACATGTATTATGAATTGTGGCATATTTCATATTTTCCATTATAATTTAAACTTCATAATACATATATTTAAAATATATATTATGTATAATAATGGATATAAATAAAATAGCTAATATTGACTTTTATTACTAATTAATTTGGCCATCGTCTTACAATAGTAAACGTCGTATATATATATAAATAGACGCGTTGCATAGCAACCAACTAATTTTAGTATTTAATTTACGTATAGTCTACTATTTACGCGTGTTTCTGAATAATTTATACGAAGGTTGGAAATTATCTGCTATTTAATACATAAAAATGTACATGGTATTCTTAATATTTTTTTTTTAAAAAAAAAGAAAAAAGAATCCTGTTTTATTTATAGAATTAGTGTGAATGGTGTAAATTAAATTTTGAAACATTTATTTTATATATAGATATATATGTGAATATATATTTATGTCTTGTTTATTGAGGTTAATATATAAATGGATATTTTTTTTACAAGTGACATAATAAATGTCTTCTATTGCTGAAACAAGTTCATTTTTGGCAGGTAATAAAACTGCTGATGCGGTTAATAATATTAGGAATAGTAATAGTAAATCTCAAAGGTATTTATTTTTTTCGGAAGAAAAAAATGAACCATTACGATTTTATATATCTAAGGAAGTTAAGAATGATATTAAAGATGATTTAACTGTTGTTATCAAGGTTTGTTTCGTTCGTTATGTTTATATTTTTTATTTGGGATTTTTCTCTAACATTTTATTTTTATTTTAACTGATTTATATAATATTTATTATATTATATTATGTTTTATTTTTTTATTATTTAGAAACATGGTGGAAAGGTTGTTGATTTGGTATCTAAAAGTGACTTAATAAATAAGAATATAATTGCTCTGACTGGTTTAAGTAGTTGTATAGAAAAGAGTTATAATTTATACAATTACAAATATGTATATGAATCTGTGAAAAACGATACATTGCTAGATTTGGTTAGTTATATTGTTCCAGTTAGAGAAGAAAATGAATCAAGGTCTAGATTTTCTGGGTAAGCTGCGGAAGTATTTATTTGATGTATTTGGTTTATTTGTTTTATATTTTGTTTTTTATTTGTTTTTATATTTGTTATATTTTTAGGTTTTTAGGTTGTTTTTTTTTCCTCATCTTTTACGATTCTTAAATAATTACTTTACTTACATATATTTTTTAGACGTACACGATTCACTCAAGAAGATGACAAAGCATTATTACACTTTTTAAACTCTTATCCAAAAAAGCAACTTGGTGGACAGATAATATACAGAACTTTGGAAAAAATTAATCAAAGACATTCTGCACAGGCGTGGAGAGAAAGATATATGAAATATTGGCGTCATGTTTTACCTCAATATAGGCCTGAAAATTTTTCTAACGATGAGATTGATCTAATAAATGACTATATGACAAATAATAGACTTTCGCCATATTCAATAGATGTTTATAAAAATTTCACAAAGACTTTGACTGGAGCTAGTTCTAAACATTCTTGGATGGCTTGGAGAGGGATTTATTTACATACAAATGGATTAATGGTGCCTACAGAAGATATTGAGCAACCACCATTCCATTTATATTCATCCTCAAATCATAATGGAATTATGGATAAAGATAAATCTTTATTGCATAATAATACTGCTACAATCAGAAATATGGAACAGAATATAAACACTTCTTCATTTGATGAGCGGATTATATCTGATTCGGAAGGTGAAGACACCTCTTTCAGAAAAGAAGTTCCATTTGAATTAAATGTGCAATCTAGTAAGGATCCGTTTGTAATTAGCGATTCGGATTTAGAATCAAATGTAAGCTTTATTTCAGACTCTCCTAAAGATTTTCAAAATTCTCGAAACAAATTTGATTCTAATTCGAGAAAAAGAAAAGAACCTACCACAAAAGATTCAACAACACTATATCAAAAAAAGAAAAAAATAAGCGATGAATCAGGTAAACTTTTATCTGCTAAAGATACGGAAGTAATTATGGAAGTTTCATTAGATTCAGACGATGGTTTTGGAGCTCCTATCTTAATTTCATCGGCAGACGAAAGTGATATAGAAAGTGATGAATATAGTAAACACAATAAGCAAAATAAATACAATAAAGAAGAAAATAATAATGAAACACCTATTTTGATTTCATCGGCGGAAGAAAGTGATATAGAAGGTGGAGGCAAGAAATACAATGAAAAAAATAATGATCAAGGTTCTTTCCATGATGAAAATGAACTATTATCACCAGATTATTTTTCTTTTATGGATGAAACAGATAGATATGTAGTTGAGAATTCAGTAAACAAGCAAAATGACCTAGAGGAAGATTTTAGAATAAGTTCTGGATCAGTTAAGGTTATTAAAGAAAGTCAAGAGTCTGCTTATAATCTTTCAAATCGTTTGTTTCTTAGTTCATCACCAAGTAGTGATGAAGATGAAAGTATACTTAGTATTGATGTGCCGTCTAGACAGGAATATTTATCGTCTGCTAATGAGGAAGTGGTTAATGACTCTATGGAAAAACATACTTTAAAAAGTGAATTTGAGAAACATTTTGGGGATAATAAAAAAAATGTATCAAGAAATAGTATTGAAAGAAAAAGGAACGATGCAAATGATGAGAAGAGAAATCACGCTCTTACATTAGAGAGTGTACTTTTAAATAAACAGTTTAAGCAACAAGATGTAAGAAAATTTGCTGAGGGAATTCCACGGGCTAGGCCTCTTGCTTTACCTAGAAAGGTTGTGGCATTGTTAAAGGATCAATCTATTGACTTTTTAAATGATATAGGTGGAAAAGATGAAGAATCAAATGGATATGAAGGAGAAAGTGAATTAAACGATGAAAGTGTAGAATTAAATGATGATAGCGTAGAGTTGAATGATAGCTGGAATTAATGACAATGTGAGAGAGAGTTAAAACTATGTACTATGTAGCTGCATAAGAGTTGGTAAATAATGAAATGCCAATCAGATAAGTTATTATTGATTGGTGGTATGCTCGAAACCCTTTATTGTAACGCTTATAAACTATTAAAGCTTACTAGTTTACTACAGTTACTACAGTTTACTATTACCTTGTGATAATAAGTTTAGTTGTAAATTATATACAGTTATATGTGGAATATAGTTTGTTTTACTATTACTATACTATCTATTAATATTACTATACTACTACTATTATTGTTACTACTATTAATATTAATTTTTTTCTATTTCTCTATTGTTCTTTACATGGTTAAATGAAGCTGAAAAGGAATTGTTGTTTGGACATATTTCCATAACAACTGATATAAATCCCTGAAAAGCAAAGAAGTACACAAAATTAATTAGTAAAAACACATATATGCGGCATATATGATGATATATATGCATACAGCTATTTAAAAAAAAATAAATAAAAAAAATAAATAAAAAAAAAAAAATAAATAAAAAAAATAAATAAAAAAAAAAATAAATAAATAAAAATAAATAAATAAAAATAAATAAAAATAAATAAATAAATAAATAAATACATAAATAAATAGAAGAAGGACAACAACAATAAAAAAAAATAAAAATAAAAATAAAAATAAAAATAAAAATAAAAATAAAAATAAAAATAAATGAATTAAAAAATTATTTTTTTTAATAAAGACCCTTAATTGCATAATTAACTACTTAATTATTGATGGAATATGGGTGGCATATATATACTGCATATTGTGAGTATATACTCTTTTATTTATTTATTTATTTGTTTATTTGTTTATTTGTTTATTTTTTATTTTTTATTTTTTGATATTTTCTTTGTGCTGTATTTTTTTTACTTCTACTAACAATTAAATTATATATACGCAGATATCCGCCACTATTTATTGGTCGTTTAATACTGATATAATAAATTATATAGTATTAATTAATAGTTCCTGAATTACTTATAATTTATTATTATTATTATTATTATTATTATTATACTCAATATCTTTCTTACATTTGTATAATAAAATAATATTTCAAAATGAACAGATCAGATTCTGGATCAGAAATTTCTTCTTCTAGTATAATTGAAGATCATATTGTTCGAATTGGTGATAATAGTAGTGTGGATGAAAGAGATAGTCAGTTTCCAAGTAATATTAGTATTAATGATCAAAGTTCTTCTGATGGAATAGAATTTCAAATTGAAAATAATTCAATTGAGTATGGTTCAAATATTTCAAATAATAATGAATATATGTCAGATAGAATTATGAGATCTTATAGAGGTGGATATTCTATCGGGTCTGGTTCTACTTTAGATACTAATAGTGGAAATTTCAATCCTGTAGGTGTTGCTACACCAACAGGAATAGTAGGAGGTGGTGGTGCATATAGTGCAAATAATGCATATAGAGCACACAGCGTACATAGTGCACATAGTGCACACAGTGGACACAGTGGCACATCCAACTTCTTTTCTAATGGAGGTTCTTATATTCCTTTTAATAAAGAATCTTCAAAAGATTTAGATTTCCCTGCTACAAGACCAATGGAAGAATATATATTTTGTAGAGCTTTTAAAGAAGGTGCATGGAGCGATATTAAAATCATAGCCTTTGGAAAAAAATATTCTCTTCATCGTATTATCCTAGACAGATGTCCCTTTTTCAGATCTCTTTTATCTGGTGAATGGTCAAAAAATAAGAATGAAATTGACTTAGATTTTAGTTGTGATGAAAATATTACACAACATGGATTTGATTTAGCCTTAAAAATTTTATATGGTCACTATGACAGTATTGAAGAAGAAAATTATTTATATACTTTATTAGCAACTGCTGCTTTTTTAGCTTTACCAGATATTGTTTCTCATTGTGCAAAAAAATTATTACTAAATTTAAATTCAAAAAATTTAGGAGAAATTATTCATTTTGCAGAATCTTCTGATTATGGCGTAGCTTCAAAATCTTTACTTAAGGCAGGAAAGCATTTGCTATATACTGCTGGTACAAGTTTAGATTTACATTGTTGGGAAAATGTTCCAGTAGAAGTTGCCGCTGATGTTATGGGTTCAGATGGCTTTTATACAAAATCTGAATGGGATAGATGCATTTATATATGTAATGTAATCAAAATGTTTCAAAGAAAAATTCAAGAGGATATAAGAGAAGATAGTATGGAAACTTTATCAAATGATTCCAATAATACACTTTCACAAAAAGAGACTTCTCAAAAAGTTATGATTAATCCAATATCTGACCTTGAAGAGTCATATGCAATTTTAGAACCTCTATTTAAAACTTTACAAAGTGATGTTTATTATATGCATATGACTTTTGAACAACTGCAAAAATTAGGAACATTGCGTGATTATCACAATAAACGATTTATTTCACAAGAAACAATCTCTGCAGCCTTATGGAACCAAATCTCTTTAAGACAAAAAGTAGCAAATGCTCATGGTCCCGTATTAAAAGTTTTGTCACAAACTACGGAAAATAGTGAAACTTTTAAGTATAGTGTACCAAATAGAATGTTGGTTAAAGAAAACATAATGCCAAGCTCGGCGGCACGTAAAGATAATAATAATGATAAAGTAAAAGATAATAAATCTACAAATGTCAATTCGGAAAATAATAACAGTTCAAACAATGATCATAATAATAATAATAATAATAATAATAATGAAAGTTTTAATACTGACAAAAAATTGAGATCAATGTTTCCACCGTTTAGATTTTCTATTGACGTTACGGATATATTAGCAATTAAAGCAAGAAGAGAATATACGTCTCAAATTGTATGGTATGGCGGTTCCTATTGGAGACTTAAAGTTAGTAGAGTACCTTGTAATGAAAGAAATACAAGATATAAGCTTGGAATCACTTTATATAGAACCAAGTATACTGAATTTTATTCTTCTAGGAATTCTAAATATGCCAATTTACGTTCAGCTAAATTTGGTGGCGCGGATAATGATGTACTTGAAGAATCTATAGCTGCTCAGACCTCACTAACTGGAGCCACTGAAGATGCATTAGATTTGCCAATATTTGTTGAAGATGAGAGTAATCAAGCTTCAAATAGTACTAATATGAATGCTAATTCTAATGAGAGAGGAATTAGACCCATTGAAGATTCGCCACAAATAACTCATGGTAGCCATAACTCAAGGCACTCATCATCTAATTCAAATTATGGCATGAGTAGGCATAATTCTGGCAATGAAGTAAATAGATTAGAACTTAATTCTAATGGAAGTGCATTTAATATTGATATATCAAATCTTTCTTTAAATGATAACAATCAACAATTGAATACAGGACCTCGAAATCAAGAGCTTTTATCTTTTATAGAGGATTTTGATCCTACTAGAGATTTGAGTTTAGAAACAGAATTCTCATTGCCTTTAAACAATTATTCATACAGACCTCCTACAATTGATTATTCTGCGAATAATGATAATACATTTAGAGCGAATTTTTCTCCTAAATATAACACTGATTTATATAATTTTCCAAACAACCCCTCATTTTATGGAGTACCCGCTTTAAACACATACTTAGATACTAGATCCTCTATCATGACTTACAGCCAAGTTTTTTCCCCTTCTAAATTATTATTTTATGATGAAAAAGAGGGGTATTATAGAGTTGAGAGCAATTATTATGATAGTGACTATGGCCTTACTAGTTTCTCTTCTTCGCCTGAATTATTAAAAGAAAACGATTCATTTAAATGGGTTTCTTCTTCACACTATAGTTCTATTGAAAGAGCAGTAAGTGATGAAACTAATAAAAAACAGTTTTCGCAGAGGTTTATGATTTCAATAGGCTTGGTATAAAATGCAAGATTAAAGAGCATAATTTTTGGACAGTAGATATTGGTTTGTTATAGAGAATAACTGAAGGAAAAAAATTAGAAAATAGAGGGTTAGTTTTATGGTATTTTCCTTTTCATTTATTTATTTTATACAGTGTTAGTTTATACATTATTTATTCTATAAATTTGCTTTATTTGTTTTTTTGTTTGATTATTTAATATTTTGTTATGTATTTATTCATTGGTTTAATTTGCATAATATTTATGTTTTTGAACTTTTAAATTTTTTAATATTTATTGTAAGTTTTGTTTCGTTGATATAGAATATTTTAAAGATTAAGATTATTCATAAATAAAGAACTGTTTTAATTTATATACATATCTATAATTAAAATTATATAAGAGGAAAGACGTAAAAAGCAAAATTCAAACTGAAAAAAAAAAAATAATGATAAAAATAGAAAAAATAAATTATATAAATAGAAATTAAAGAATTAACTTCCGCTTGTTTTGAAAAAAGATACTAAAAATAAAAAAACTAGCCCAAATTTTGTTAACCTAAGTCATTACAGGAAAGAAATTTTGAATTAAAAGAGAAACCAATGTTTTTGAGGATAAATCTCTAATAATTAAAAATGTAGAAAAGTTTAGTAGTGTTAAAATAATAACAATAAAAGTGCGAATCATGATAATAAATAAGAAATGAGCAGAATCATAATATTATAGTGTTTAAATTATAATTTTTAGACTGGAGTTGTTGGTTTTTTTTTTTTTTTTTCGTTATTATTAATATTTTATCTTTTTTGTAACATTATAATATATGAATGTATATATATATGCGCATTTAAAATATTATGTGGTTTAAATCCAAAAAATAAAAAAATAAAAAAATCTAAGCAGACATAGGAGCACCAGCACCAGGTTCAGGAAGAGGAGGAGCAACAGGTTTTGTTTGCCAAGCAGAGTATCTTTGAAAAACTATACCTACACCTTCGAAGACTGCAAGAATACATGCACAAGTTATAGCAGAATTCCTTGTATATTTCCAACCACCACGAATTGCTAAAGCACCACCAGTAAAAAAACCAGCAATAATTCCATTAAATGGATCTTCTTTATGACGAATACCTTTAACTGCGCAATCGAATATAGAAAAAACACCACCCCAAACACCAAAATTACCACCAACAACTGGAGCCCTAGCTTTAATAGCTGCGAGTGCACCTACACGACGTTCTCCTATAGGAGAATTACGAAATCCTTTTATTCCATGCCATATTGTGCCACCAATAGCCTAAATGTTAGTCATTAGTGAAAAAAAAAAAAAAAAACCTAACTATATAAATATAAATATAAATATATATATATAAATGAACTTACACCCATAGCAAAGGCACCACCAAAATCATTAATAATTATTATAGGACATGGATCTCGAGTATGATCAGCCATATTAATATTAATATTTATTATAATATAATATAATAATACAAACTAATTAATTATCAATTGGCACACAATATATGTAGTACAATGTAATTAAATAATACGAAAATGGTTGATAAGAGTAAGTAATAAAATTTTAATTTTAAAGGTTTTTTAGACTTGCTATAGTGATGTATTTGGTTAGGGTTTGTATGTTTTACCTGGTTTGTGTATTTTAAAACAGGGTAACTGCTTCTTTTTCTATTTTTTTTAAGTACTGCGTACCCCATATAATTATTTCCTATTTAGTATTAATATGAGGTTAATTTTTAATTCTGAGCTTGGCAAAGATAAATTTTATAAAATATATTTATATTTTATATAAATATAAATATAAATATAAATATAAATATAAATATAAATATAAATATAATCATTTATTTTATTAAAATTAATGGCTAGAGTTTCAAAGTTTAAATTAGATAAACTTATTAATAAGAAAGGATATTTGTTAGGTTTACTGTTTAGACAAGTAAGAAATCTACAAGATGCAGAGAATGAACTTCGATGGATTAAAGAAGAATTTAAAATAAAATATCCAGATTCATGGTATAGAAAAGTTGTTGATGCTTGTTATAAGCGTGGAATCCTTGGAATGCCATTACAATATATATTAGGGAATGTTCCATTTGGAAATTTGAAAATTTTATGTAGAGAAGGGACTTTGATTCCTAGACCAGAAACTGAAGGATGGGTTCATGATTTAACAAAATTAATAAATTTTGAATTAGGAAAAAGTGAAAAAAGTGTAAAAAATTTAACAAATTTAAAAAATGTAAAAAATGAAAGTAATACAAAAAACACAAATTCATTTACTGTTCTAGATTTATGTACTGGAACTGGTTGTATTCCTTTATATATGGCTGCTAATATTAATTTATCTGAAAAATGTGCATTTATTGGTGTTGATATATGTAAAAAATCAATAGAATTAGGAGAATTAAATTATAAAAAAAATTATGAATATATATATGAAAAAAATTTTATTAACTTTATGCAAGGAGATTTATTTGATTATATATTACAAAATAAATTAAAAAAAAAAATAATAAATTTACCATATAAAACAACATGTATGCCAATACAATTAGTAACATCTAATCCTCCATATATTTTATCAAAAGATTATATTTTAAATACAGAAAAATCTGTAAGAAGATGGGAACCACGTAGGGCACTTATAGGAGGAAATGAATTTCCTTTACGAATTTTAAAATTAGCAAAAGATTTAGGAACAGTTAAAGGAGTTTTAATAGAATTATGTGGAGAGAAACAAGTTAATGAAATACAAAATTTAATTGATTACAAGTATTGGAATGGATCTATAAAAATGAGAGATATTTATGGAATAAAAAGATGTTTAGTTTTATGGAGAGAAGATTGGGATTTTTTAAAACAACTAGAAAATAGTTGATCTAAGTCCATTTGTATATAATAAACTTTTCGCATATGGATATACATATGGATATACATATGGATATACATATAAATGCACTTACAAATATGTACATATATATAACAATAGCTTAATGACACATGTTCTTATACACGATTAATATAATAAAGTATCTGAGTAGGGTAACAATTTAATGTAAAGTATTCTTTAGTACGTCACATGTTCTAGTGATGAATACGAAAGTCAATAAATATATAGAAATACATACAAATACATATAAATACATATAAATACATATAAATACATATAAATACATATAATACATATAATACATATAATACATATAATACATATAATACATATAATATAAATATTAACAGCAAAGTTAAAAATGCAGCAAATTCTCGTAGTTGGACCACCAAATTCTGGGAAAATCACTTTAGTAAAGGGTATTTATTTATTTATATTAAATAAACAATAGTGATAATAATAATAATAATATACTAACAAATAGAACTTACTGGAACATTACCAGACAATATAGAAAATCTTAATACAGAATATAATGAAAGTAACCAGGACAATGATGAACCATTAACAAAAGGTAGCCATTCTGGACTTTCTTTAACATGGGATTTAAAAACAAAATATTATGAAGCAGAGATTGGTATATGGGTAGATGAATATGGTTCTAGAAAAAAAAAAAATAATATTTTAGAAGACATTAAATTATGGGTACAAGAATTTATTTCAGAAGCTGCTAACCAAGTTTTAGAAGTTGTTGGTAGTTTTATATTTGTTTTTAGATATGGTACATATAAATATGATGACATTAATTTACAAATGCAAATATTAAAACCTTTTATTGATAAATTGAAAAATATTAATCCAAATGCTATTTTTATTGCTGCTAGTTTTAATCCTAAAGAAGGTTTTTTTAAAGACGGTGCTGATTTAGGTGATTTTGACGGATGGGATAATCTTTTTTATGAATATGATTTCGAATATATTGATTGTAGTAGTAAAGAAGAGAGGAATGGTTTAGGTGAGCATACTGGCATTTCAAGATTAAAGGAGGCCTTGCAAGTGTATCCTTGGGAACACAATAGTGCAAAAGGTAATACAAAATGTGATGCAAATATTGATAATGATATTGAAGATCCAACTGCAATAGGTTATGGTAGATTTGCTGATACGGAAAGTGAAAGTGAAAGTGAAGGTGAAGGTGAAGGTGAAGGTGAAGATGAAGATGGAAATGAAAATGAAAATGAAGATAAAAATGAAAATAAAAATGAAAATGAAAATAGAAATGAAAATAAAAATAAAAATGAAAATAAAAATAAAAATGAAAAAGAAAATGAAAAAGAAAATGAAGAGCAAATTGAAAACGAACGAAAATTTGATTTAGAAATGAATGAATTCGTATCAGAAATTAGAAGAATAAATGATGATTTTCCGTTAGATGAAGAAACATCGAATGTGGGTTATGAAAATGATGTGGAGAAGGACTTAGCAAATCTTGAACGATTAGCTCAACGAATGAGACTAGTAAGAGGTGAGCATTGGTTTTATTTATGTGATATTTTATTTATGTTTTTATTTATGTTTTATTAGTTTATTTTTATTTGTTTATTTCTATTTATGTTTTACTGTTTATTTTTATTAGTTTATTTTTATTTATGTTTTATTAGTTTATTTCTATTTGTGTTTTATTAGTTTATTTTATTTTCATCTACTTTGCTAACTTTAATCAGAGAGCGATTTGCCCTTCGAAGAACGCAAAACAGAAGCCGATATAATATTACAAGATTTAAAAAAACTTATATGATTTACGTATTTAAAATATAAGATTTATTAACAAGTTATTAATTTATTATTGCTATTATTATTAATATTTACTCCACTTACGATATTTTTTTATCGATTATTATCATTATTATTATTGGCATTGAATCAATTTCTAGTAAGTTCTCAACTTACTAGAAGACTTTAAGACTTTTCTTCTCTGACGGACCATATGTGTAAACAAAATATAAGAACCCGGTATATAAAAAAATAAAATGATTTTTAATATTTTTGAATACCAAGAGTCCCATTCATAAGCAGAAGGAAGTGCAATAATTATTAATGATACTTCACTTAAAATACCTAAAGGATATAAAATGTAAAAAGTAGAATATCGAAGAAAAACTAAAAATTTTGGTATCGGTCTTGAAGCAGATTGTATAATATTAAAAGCATAATAAGAATATCTAATAATTTCTGTAATACTCCATGATAAAATCATTGTGCAATATATAGCTGGATGCCAACTTGAAACCCAAGGAAATAAATGTATGATACCCCATGTAAGTAATAATCTTGAAGAAACTTGCATAATAGCAGTATTTATTGGTGATTTAACAATTTTAAATGCTGAATGAAAAATTTCTAAAATTGCTAATGTTTGAACCCATTTAACAAAATCACCAGTACCTTCAGGAACATAATCTATATCAAGTAAAAAACCTATTACACAAACTCTTATAAGTATAGAAAACCATAAAAAGGCTGAAAATGCGTTATAAGCGAATAAATAATCTTCTGATATTTTATGTCTTGGAAGGAAAAAAACTGTTTGTGGAGCCATATTGAGATTTAATTTAAGTACGTAAAAACTGTATAATTATTTAATAAAAATATATTTAAATTATTTCCCATATATATATATATATATATATAATTAATATTTTATTTTAAAAAAGCATATTTAAACATTTACATAGAATTGGGGAAAAATAATTAAGATTGGTCTATTTAATAATCACATAACCCTAATATTCCAACTGGATTTTAATTCACCGAACTTCTTTTTATACGAATGATTTTAACATTTGGTAACTTCTTCTAATACAAAAAAGGTGATTTCCCGATTATACCATACATACATACATACATACATACGTACATATAAATATACATACATAGGTTCAGATAATATAAATACGTAAAAATTCTTTTAAAATTAGTTTATATATGTTTAATATGTTAAAGCATAATTCATACACAATTAAAATAAACTTATTAACAAATTACTTCTACATAATAATAAAATACGTAATTATTGGCAACATACATACATATATATATAATTGCATTTATAATAATTAAAATTATCTTAAACGTTAAGACAGATAATTTAAATACAGAAAAGTTTATTTAGAGTATGGTAATTATTTTAATTAAATTTACATGTTCTGTTAAAAATTTACTGTATATTTTAGAAAATAACTGTAGATTTATTTAGATAGAATTTAAAATTAAAATTGCTTTTAAATATAAACAAATAATAAACAACATAAGAAAATATAACAAAACATAGTAAAGTAAAGTAAAGTAAAGTAAAGTAAAGTAAAGTAAAGTAAAGTAAAGTAAAGTAAAGTAAAATAAAATAAAATAAAATATGGCAACATAAAATAAAAAATTAAATCTATCAATTCCTTTATTTCATTTTTTGTTAGTTTTAGCTTTTAGAAATTCTCTAATTATTAGTGCAATTACCTAGCAACTAGTTCTATTTTGTTTAAATGACATTGTTTAATTATAATCTACAGAAAATGAATTATTTATTGTATTTATCTGTAGTCGATTTAATGCTCTTTAATGCAATTTTTCTCATTCATTAACAATTCAATATTTAAATTTGTATTTACATATATATCTATAATATACAGAAAAATATGTATTACAATTAGTAAAAAACCATGACAAATTAAGTGTAAAGTTTGAATAAACATAACTTGAATATAAGATATTTTATTATACATATGTTTACACATATGTTTATACATATGTTTATACATATATTTATATATTTATATATTTATACATACATATATTTATATATTTATATATTTATACATACATATATTTATATATTTATATATTTATACATACATATATTTATTTATACATACGTACATATACTCACTCCAGTCATCTGTTCCAGCACACTTTCACTTTTTATCAAAAGCTTCTTTGTTAATTTTTTGAGCTTCCTGAAACTTCTCCTTAAAAATATTGGCATTTTCAGAATTTGCAAATCTAATTGCAAGAGTTTGAGCTTCTGGAGCACCATCAGAAACATCAGCTGCAGTTGTGTATACCCAAGAACGATCAGAACCAACATTAGATTCGAGTTTCATCTCTGGAAGAATGTAATGATTTGCACAAATTTTCAATGTTTTATCCCTACGCATAACCAATCGAACTTTTTGTGTCTTTTTGTGTCTCAATAATCTTACATCTCCAGTACCACGCTCTTTCCATTCACCACCATTAGCCTTGTCAAAGCGGAATAACTTTGCACGTCTGAATATTAGTATAAATAAATAATAAATAAATAAATAAATAAATAAATAAACAAGTAAATAAATAAAAGCTCACATTTTAAATAAAACTTCCTCCTCTTCTTCATTAGTTTTAACATCTACAGCTTCAAGTTTGACTATAGGTTCAAAGTGTACATCTGGCGAAGCAGGGGCGTCATCCTATATATTAGCATGATGTGAATAAATTAATAAAAAAAATAAAAAAAATTAAACTAAATAATGTAAAAAAAATATTATAAAAATAAATAAAATAGAAAACTAAAACTAGATAATGTAAAAAAAATATTATAAATATAAAACAAATAAAAATATTGTAAATATATATATATCACCTACATCTGCTTGTCCTGTAGTCTTTTTTTGGTCATCCTTTCCTCCAAACACAGAACCTTCTTCAGACTTTGGCTTTGCACCACCAAACAAACCAAATGGACTTTTCTTAGTATCTTCAACCTTTTTTTCAACCTTTTCTTCTTTATCTTTTTTGTCTTCTTTATCTTCTTTATCTTCTTTTTCGTCCTTCTTCTTGTCCTCCTTAACTATTTTTTCCTCTTTTTCTTCAACTTGACTTACTGTCTTGTCTTTTAATTCTTCGGTCAAACCCATTTTAAATTTTGTAATATTAAAAAAACAATAAAAATTTAATAATAATGATAATAAAAAAGTTTCCTATATAAATTGAACTAGATAAAATAAAATATATATCTATATATTAATATATTAATAATATAATATATAATTAAATATGAACAAAAGTTAAAAGCAAATCCAAACGAAATAATTTACTAATATAAAATTTAATTTCCAGATTCACTACAAATTTCAATTTTTATTTTTCGTTCATTCTCCTGAATCTACTTAGCAACTGGTTGTTATAACAATATTAATTTGCATGACAACCATTTAAATTAATTCATTTATAAATATTTAAATTCTTTTTTAGTTTTTTGTTACCTATTCGGGTAAGAAAAAATATCTATATAAATATTTCTATTTAATCACTATTACAAGAACAATTACTACGAAATAGCTCCTATAAAATTAAAGTTTTACGAGGAAATTAATTATATGTAAATAAATTATATTGAAATAAATAATACTAATATAAATATTATTGAAATAATTACATTTATATAAGATACTTCTAATGACAAGAAGATCTAATTCCTAGACCACTGATATTGCTTAATTTATACCACCGTTATTGCCCTAGTAACTAAAGTTTAAATTAACAAGCGCTACTTAGTTCGTATATTATTGTAAAATAGTGAGACATTGCTTTATATAAAATTGAGAAGAAGCATTTCCTTTTGTACTTTTATTATGAAAAATAAAAAAGATGAACATTTTAAAATTTTTACTATGCTTTATTGCTATAATTTTTTTTTTTTTTTTTTTATTATTATTATTCGTAATCTTGTAAATCTTTAATATTGAATTTCTGACGGAATTTATTGGAATCCTATATGGTTACCTACATAACTCACCCCGCTGTGTGATTAATCTTTTAGTATAAAATAAAGTAACATATTACAATATATAATACAATAATAAATATTTGTATTTAATAATATTATTATAATATAGATTCGTATTCTATTAAATAAACATATTATTTAATTTACTGCATATTGAATATACAAATTATCATGAGATTTGATGTTTAATTAATATTTAGTATCTAATAAATTTCAAAATATTTATAAATACTCTTAAATATTTTTAAAATATAATAAATGTAAATTAACTATAAACTATAAAAAATAATGCCTCATTTCACAAAAACATATCAAATAATACCCATACCTTCCGTACCAATATAATCCTATAGCGAAAAATCCAACTAAAATAAAATAAAACAGATACAATAATGTAAAAAAGAAAAATCCCTTATAAGAAAAAACACCTGACCACCTGACCCCCAACTACCTAACCAACTAGACAAGTTCTTCCTTATTAAAAATCCCTCCCAACGTAAAAGAAAAAAAAAATAAAACGTAACTTATAAAAACTTTATAAATCAAGTAGACAAAATGAAATAAAATAAAATAAAATAAAAAAAAATAAAATAAATCAAATCAAATTAAATCAAATATAAATCGAAAAAATATAAAAAAATAGAATCATTATAAATTTAAATATAAAAACCTCAAATTTAATAAAGGAATAATAAACAAAGTTATATAATATAGTTAAATATTGTACCCGAAAATATTAACCAAATAGCCTTTCTTTTTGTATGCAGCACTTTGATTTATAACCATATCACTAACTGACTTCTTCATTTCCATAGCTTGAGACTGAGCTTTTTTAAATAATGGAGTAAGTTTATGTTGCATATCTGAAAACCCTTGGTTATATAAATTTTTAGCATTTCTAGACGCAATATCAATATAATCAACATGTGAAACTTTCTCTTCTTTTTCATCGTCAGCAAAAAAAAAATTAAAGTTATGCTTGGTGATAAAGTTGGCGACTTTATTACTTATCAAATTCAGTTTCATTTTCGCATCCTCATTATTAAGTTTTCCATTTAAAATAGGATTAATAACCGTATCCGTAAAATCACGTTTCAACTTGTTAAAGATTTGAAAGTAAGAAATGTTATGTGGAGAATTAGAATCATTTACTGTTGAAGAATTAGTAAAAGATGAATTTAAAGTCAAATTACTGGAGTCTTTTGAAATTAAATTAAAAAAACTAAACTTATTAAGAAAACTTATTAGTTCTGTTGCTTTCGATTGCGCAGAAATTGCAGCACTTTGGGATAGTGATTCTAATACAGAAATTTTCGGCAATATGTTTTTAGAATAATACTGTTGAAATTCTCCAATTGCTTCTGTAGAAAAATTTATGATAGACTTGGAGAGCATCGCTGCTAAATTGTAAAGACTAGTAATATATAAATTATTTACTTGAGATGTAAGAGTATTCGCAATGTACGACCAAATATTATTATTATATGAACTAACTTCTGTAGAATTACTATTGATACCATTTGCTAATAACGGCTTTTCATTTGACTTATTAGACAAATTTTTCAATCTATTAAAGCTTTGCAAAGAAGAAGAGGGAAAGCTAATATTATAAGAATATGGTGTAAATCTGTAATAATTATACTCTGGAATTTGTAAGTTATACTGGTCTTTAACATATTCTCGAGAAGGAAACGCAACCCAAACAATTATCTGAACATAAGCATTTTCGTCAATTCTTTTGATATCAAACTGATCTGAAAGTTTATTCAAGTTTAAAAGGACATCACTAAAAAAAATACAATTAAACTTTTGAGAAGCCAGTAATTTGCCAAAAGATGTAATATCCGTAGAAAAAGGATTATGCTCTAAATTTACAGGAATCCTTGTACCATTTGGAACAAAGAACACTTCAATGTTTCCTACTTTAAGAGGCAAACTTAAAGTATCTCTATTTCGCCAAGCAGTTGAACAATTTGTATAGCCTTGAGAATTTGAAATAACACAGTTAGATAAACTCTTAACATTAATATTTTTAGAAGCAAGCTCCAAAGACTGCTTTTTAACTAAAGGCGGAATAGTTATTGAAAACGTGAAATTGTGTAGGAAATTAAAATCGTGTGTTGTAACATAATTTAGTCTATCATCCGAATAAAAGCTTTCAAAAAAATAGTTAGCAAAAATATTGGGGTTTATTTTATCAGTCAACTTCATAGGGGTATAGGTGACAGTATTTAATATAATGACAATTCTGTTTAAAAATTCAGGAAGTGTACAAAATTTCAAATTAAATATACGCCCCACAGAACTACCCTCAATATCAGAATATAAAATCTGAGAAAATTCAGAAGGAATAGCCTTTTTAATTTTCCCGCAATCATCAACTTCAAAAACCTTGGCTTCGATTGGATATTCATTAGAAACTTTATCCAAACCTTGTACAAACATAACGTTATTATGATCAATGTTTATAATTTCAAAACTTCCAACTTTATAAATGTCGGTAAATATAGAAAAGGATTTAATTATTTTATCAGAAAATAAATATTCTTCTGAATAATGAGAAGAAGATTCTAATGAGCGTATTATGCCCTTACTGATTATCTGTGGAACAACCTTAGAGATAAAACAATCATTCAAAATATTAGGCTGACGTAAATCTTCATTATTATGATTTTCAGTGATAATTTCCGAGCTTGCTGATCTATAGTTCAGGCTTTCTTCCGAGGCCTTTGATATTACAATAGTATTATTATTGATTGAAGAAAATGACCTTTTGGTATCATTATTCTCTTTTACTTCTGAAACCAAATTATAATTAAGAGAGTTGGTAGATAGAAATTCAATAGCGGAGGAGTTCTTTAATATTGATGATAACGGATTTGCATTCGTAGAAAATATTGAAGGGTAAGCATCAAATGTTAAAAAAAAATCTTTAAACAGCCAAAAAGTGCAAGAAGGAAGTAGAATAAAAGCAACAAAGCAGTAAAATAGCCATAAAACGTTACGAAAAATATTAATATTTGAAATGTAATTCAATTTGACATAGAATGAATTAATGTAATCAGACAGGATGGCTCGAAAAATAGAAACGACTTTAAATAAAATAAAAACATATACATTTTCTGTTCCGGTATACGTATTGTCCTTCTCAGTTTGAATATCCTTCACCAAAGAAACCTGTCCTTCTTCTAATTTTGTAACAGAAGTTGAACAAGGAGTAGAGTTTTTAATCCAAGAGTTTGTAACTGTTGAGCTAGTTAAGTTACTGTCTAAAATCGAAGAATTATGTTCAGAATCATATGCATAAGAAAGACATTTATTGAGTTGAGTGGATTCAAGACTGATAAAAGTGTTGAAATCTATTGGAAGACGGGAATAGACAAGGGGTTTTGAAGATGGTGAACGAACAGATGATGTTACAATATTTCCGATTAAAGGAATAGTTGAAGATTCATTAATAGAAGATGAGGAAGTAGGATGCGAAGATTCATTATAAACTGGCTTGTTTAAAATTTCAACACAAATGTGCATAAAATTTGTAGAGACTAAAAAGTTTGAAGGATCGGAAGTAAACTCTGGATTTGCAGAAATCGTTAAAATAGGAACGTTTGCTTTTTCGAAGAAATGAGTAGCGGCTTTCCTATTTGATTTATGAAAAGAATTATCCTCAAGTTCCGAGGGATAAAAAATAATAGCAATATCTGGTAATTTTTGATCTGGTGGAAAATTAAAAGTATCCTCTTCAAGTGATAGTGAATTATTTGTATTATTTAAAATAGCTTCTGAGTCGATATAGTTTGATATACGAGAAAATGGTTTAGAAACTTTTAAAATACAAAGATCTTTTTGCTTTTGTTTAAATTCTGTTGCAACAACGTGCTGAAAGATTGCATCTTGATTAGAGGCAGAAGCGATCTTTACAGCAGATTGAATTTTCATAACAATTTTATCTAAAACTAAAGTATTGTTTGCTAGGATAGGGCCTACAAAAAAAAATCTTAAAGACAAAGAGGAAGTAAAAGGAGAAGATGACATTGTTTGTCTAATTGAAGCCAAAATAAATGTATCGTTATCATTGATATTTCTTAAAGAATGAGAGGAAGGAAATATATTTTTATTTAAAGTATAAAGAGGTCTTCTAACTGTAATACTTTCAACTTCTGAATGAATAGAAGGTTCCTTAAACTCTATTCTTGGCATTTTTAGTATGATCATTGAAGAATCAGGACTAGTGGATGAATGCTCTTCTTCAATTAAAGGAACATAATAAGAAGAAAAAGAAGAGGGAAGATTTTGAGGAGAATCACTTGAATCAGAGTCGTAAATAGAAGAAGAAGAATCAGTATAATCAGTAGCTGAAGAGGATGAAGATGGTTTTTCAATAGAAATTTGGGGAAGTTGTAAATGAATATAATTTTTCAAGTTATCAGCGGACGGCATAGAAGGTTCTTCTGCTGAATTAATATTGCAATAAGAAGAAGTGGGAGAAATGTGAGAAATAGATTGGGATAAAATTTCATATTGAGATTCAAAATGTTGTTCCTGAATATTGTTTATATTTTTGACTTTATCTTTATCTTTGTCTTTGACTTTATCTTTATCTTTAATTTTATTTTTTATTTTTAATTTAATTTTGTTTTTACTTTTTTCATTATTATCCTTATTAACTTTGTCCGAAGTTTTGTTTTGTTTAATCATTTTAAAAGATTTGGATAAATGTTAAAGAAGATTATTAAAATAAAATTTATTATTCTGGAATTATTGTAAAATTATTTATAGTGAGCAAAATATCTGCGGGAAGGTTAATATAATATTCTAAAGTATTTATAATAGTTTATAATATTTATAATATTTACAATATTTATAATATTTATAAGGAAAAATTATTAATTTATACAAAAATAAATATAAATAAATGAATGTGTTATAATTTATTTATGCTTATACGGGGTAATTATATTGCAATAAATAAACACCCTTAGTATAGAATATAAAATTTTCTCATAATGTATTAATATTGTATATTTTATATTATATAAAAGTTTATATTTCATATTATTATACATAAAAAATCATAGTTTGTATGTATAAATAAATACATAAAATATAAGCAAATATAAGCAAATATAAGCAAATATAAGCAAATATAAGCAAATATATACAAACATATATAAACATATATAAACACATGTAAACACATATAAACACATACAAACACATACAAACACATACAAACACATACAAACACATACAAACACATACAAACACATACAAATATAAACAAAAGTACACCTTATCACTTACCTAATAATTAATAAAAAATTTAATATGCTAATAAAAAACAAAAAACTATCTCATTATTTGCTTTACATGATAAATAAAATTCTTTATACTATATATATATTTTTTTAAAAAAAAAAAATTTAATTAAATATCATTACTTACTATATAAATATAATAAACTTCAATGCAATATACTATATAATGATAGAATTACTTGTTCTTTCATACTATTTATTAGTATATATTTATAAAGGAATGTTAATAATATAATGTATTATATATAAATAAATAAAAATAATAAATAATAAAATAATAAAATAATAAAATAATAAAATAATAAAATTTATAGTTAAATAATTAAATGTCGAATATAACTATATATATATATATACGGTACTACGTAAAAAATATTACTATATTTGTGCTATCTCTATAGTAGCCACAATTCCAATTGGTGGCGTAACTAATGTTAAGCGATCGAGTTCAGCGGACAACGTTAATGTGATTATAATGTAAACGATAAAAAAATATCTATAATAATCGTAAAGTATTATAATTCTAATTGTAGACTATGATAATTAATTAATAATAAGTAAAAATAAATGTATAATTTATATAATATTCTAAATAACTTGTAAAAGGTTGTAAATAGTTTGTAAATTAATAGTAAATTGATAGTAAATAGATAATAAAATAATGATATTGTAAACTATACGTATCTATATATAGATTTTATATCTGCTATTTATGATATTTATATTTATTTAGAAAAATACTTATTATAAAAATTATTTATGTTAAAATTATTATATTATAAATACAGTAAATATATAAATCAATCATCATCATGTGTTTGTTACATGCAAATTCATCCCAGCTAAATATTTCCTTTATATATACAGATCAAGGGACTCTAACCTCATATAATCACTAGAGAAAAAAAAGTATTAAAATACTAATTTAACTCTATGTCTTCTTATGCTTCATATCACCTTTCTCACATTTCCTTTTTCTTTTCATATTTCTGCTTTTTTTTTTTTTTTTTTTTTTTTTTTTTTTTTTTTTTTTTTTTTTTTTTTTTTTTTTATTAATT
>JAJMCY010000146.1:0-25000 GCA_030565755.1 Ascobotryozyma cognata
TTTATATCGCTTTTTCAGCTTTATAATATTTGCAATATATACACATATATATATTTCAACCTTAATACCCATTCAATTTTTTCTGGGCAAAAACTAAATATTTAGTCAACCTAGTCCTTTGACTACTATTAAAAAAATGTGATGTTAATTCCGAGTTTCCAATATACTCTCTAGCTATTACAACCATATCTTCCAAAGAAATTTTACATTGTTCGAAAAATTCTGCTGAAATAGATTTATTCATATAAAGGTTGCACATTAATATTGATGACACAAACATAACTTTCCATAATGCTATGAAGGAAACAATACTTAATTCATTACTAATATCTTTTATACGCCATGTACATAATATCTTTAATGCCATTTTTTTATCTTCTAAAGATTTTTCAGGACGGGACAATAAAGTAATTAAAGAACTTCGAATGGCAAATTGTGTTTCTATATTTAGAGCTGTAGTACATAATGTAAGTAATTTAGAATTCTTAGTTTTCTTAGAAATTATAGCAGTTAAGGATCGAAGAATATGGTTTTTTTTCTTCTTATACTCCTTTAATGAATATTTTGGAACATTATTCAATTCATGATATAACTCAGCAGCAGTCTTTTCATCTAAATCAGAATCAACACTCAAACTATCATCTTTATCACATTCTTTCTTATGATTTTTTTTTGCATTATTTTTTGCATTATTTTTGACTGACAAAGATTTCTTTTCCTTAGCAGGTGGTTTAGATAATAAGATTTCATCATTACTTTTCTTTTTATCTTCTTCTGCATCATATTTTTCCTCTATTTCCTTTGCTAAAACATCTATCATAAATAAAGGATGCTTTTCAAGGCCAGTGAAATCAGAAACAACTATGTCTAATGCATTTTTAATATAAAATGGTTTATGCTCCGCAAATAAAATAGATTGGGTCATAGATATTCTTTTTTTAATATATGAATTAGGGGGAGAAATACCAAAAGCTAATGAAAGCATAGTAGAAATATAATATCCATGACTCTTTTCCTTTTTAGAACTAGGTTTAGGAGTAGATTCTGAAAGATATTGAATTTCATCAATTAATGAATCGTCTAAAAATGAAGCAGCAGTCCAACCTGCTAAAGCATCGAGAGGGTTTTGCATATAAGGATCATTTAAAATTAAATTTTTATTAGGATCATCAGCTTTAGAACAGTTTCCAAATGGCATTATCTCACCTTTTGCCCAGAATCTAAATCGATAAATTAGTTTCTTAGAAAAGATTACACTTGGGTCAATTTCTAAAAGCTTTGCAAGATGTTTTGGTAATATTTCTTTTGAAGAATATTTTTTATTATTTTTAATTTTTAAACATTCTTTTCTATGCAATCTTCTAGCTTGTTTCCAATATTTTTTCCTCATCTGTTTACAGAATTCATCAAACTGAGGGAGTATAACTAATAAAATACTAATATGTATAGCCCGAATCATATAACTACGAGGCGATCGCGAAAGAGATAAGGATGCTAAAAAGGTTAAAAGAATATTTAAATCATTAGCGTTCTTTTCTTTACCACAGAGTTGAGAATTAATAGATCGTCTGACTAAAATTTCATGTCTAGTTATATCATGAACTGAAACTCTAGAAATTAAACGGAAAGATTTTAAACTGAAAAGAAATTGTAAAAAGGCAGTATATAATTGGAAACAAGTCTTATTAACGCTAGAAAGAAGGTTATTAAATGGAAGTTTGACATTTGGAATCTTAGCGATTAATTCTCGTTGGTGCACTAAAGAAGTAGAAAAAATTGAAGGCTGGCGTGGTTGAACTGAAGAAGATGAAACCTGAGATTTCTTATGTTTTGGAAGGAGAAAAGAAGGTGAAAATAAATAAATGAATACACCAAAAAGTATAAGAAACTTCATAAGAGAATAAACAGATTTTATTGTATGAGTGTTTATTTTTATAATATGATTAAAAGGAATAAAAGATAAAGAATGATAAGCATCTTCATCAGACATTGAACTAGACATCATTAATCCAGCCATTGTACCAACAAGAATTTTACCTGTAGATGAAGATAAATTATTTGAAGAGTAAAAGGGAATATTTGAATTAGGATAAGCATTTGCATATTGAGTATTATCGTGAAAATTAATTTCATTATTTGGTCTTACATTTTGATCACCTCTTAAAGCAGAATTTTCCCTTTGTAACATTTCATTTTTCTTTTGTAAATGTAAAATATATTCAGCAGCTTTTGTTAAAATTGTTGCTTTATTCAATTTATTTGCTGGTTCTAAACCATCTAAATTTTCAACTTGAGCAGGAGAACTAATTACAGCGCGTAAAGATGGTACACAGTCTCTTAAAGCAGCAATTTTATCATTTAAATTAGTTCTATATCTTTTCTCAATCATATTATGAGGAGCTTTTCTTGATGGTTTTCCTACTTTACCATTTTTAGAAGATGGTGCTTGATTTAATAATTTGATATCATTTAATTTTTTTACTTTTGAATTATTTTTTGGAGAAGAATTTAATTGAATTTGTGAATTTTGAAATTGCGTGAGTGAATTAATATTACTATTATTATTATTATTATTATTATTATTGATATTATTAATATTATTAATAGTTGTTGGAATGGGTGAATTTTCACCAGATGTTCTTGGAGATGGAGAAGAATTAGATGATGATGATACTGAAGCATTTGAAGATGATAAAGCTGTAGAAAGTTTTAAATTTGATGGTGAAAATGGAGAAAGTACTCTAATTGGGATATTTTGATCAGAAATTGATGAAATATTATTTGGATTAATAGTATTATTATTACTATTATTATTATTATTACTATTATTATTATTATTATTATTATTATTATTACTATTATTATCATTATTTAAATTTTCTTTATATAATGATATAGAATTAGAAGATGAATTTGAAGATGAATGAGAATGTGAAGGGGTATTGTTATAAGAATTAATAGATGAATTTAAAGAATTATTATAATCAAATTGATTATTTAAAGAATAAAAATTTAAAGAATTTTTATTAAAATTTGAATCATTTTTATATTCTTGTTTAATAGGAATATCAGATAAGGGAGAATTTGAAGAATTAAAATCATAAATTGGTGTGTCAGAAAAATGAATTTGTTGAGATCTTGGAAATTCATATATATCATTTATAAAAATTTGTTGATCTAATGAAGATTCTGAAGCTGGAGAAAAATCCGATGAAGAATTAGTTGTTACTGAATTTTTTCTATCATTTAAAAAGTTATAATTATTTGAAGAAGAATCTGATATTGAATTATTACGTGAATTTAATTCTAGGTTTTGAACATTCTGAAATTTGTCTATTTTCGATAAGGTGTTATTGATATTGTTATTGTGATTATTATTATTTAAATCATCAAATTTTTCTAATTTTTCGTTGCTATTTATATTATTTGCATTTCTTAAATGATTTAAAGTACTAATTTGATTTGTCTCATCGTTATAATCTCTTGTATTACGAAAACTTAATAAATCTACAGCAGTTGGACCTATTCCAGGTGAATCTACTGGTATTATTGAAGGTTCAGATTGAATTTTTAATTTTTGTATATTTTGCATATTTGAAATGTTTGAAATGTTTGAAATGTTTTGAATGTCTTGAATGTTTTGCATATTTTGCATATTTCGAATGTTTTGAATGTTTTGAATGTTTTGCATATTTTGAATGTTTTGCTGATTTTGCATAATTTGCATACTCTGCATATTCTGCATATTCTGCATGTTCTGGACATTTTGAGCATTCTGTTCATTCTGCTGCGTTATATACAAAGGCGTGTTACTATTCAAATCATTTGAAATAAATCCAATATGGTCTAGTTTATTAAGAATTTCTTCACAAGAGTTAAAATCGAAATTACCATCATATTCGTTATCTGAAAAAGGATTAAAATATTCCATTTGTATATGATCTTATGATGTTTTATAACTTTATAATTATATAATTATATAATTATATAATTTTATAATTTTATAATTTTATAATATTTTATTATCTATAATTTATTATATAAATTATAGTTGATACTATAAATTTGTAGTATATAAACTAAATATTAGTAAATTAGTAGAAAATAGTATAAACCCTTAGTAAAGATTCATATATAAATTACTATATTTCTTAATTATTGTAATATATAATTATTATTTTTTTTATTAATTATATAGAAAAAGCATATAAAGAATAAAAAATAAAAGTAAACAAAAAGAAATCAAACAATGATTTTAAAAAATAACAAAATATAAAAAAAAAAAAAAAATAAATATATACATAAATAAATATAATAAATATCTAAACAATAAATGTAGTAAAAATGGATAAAAGTAGTAATATTTACCCTGAAGATTAATAATAAATTACTTTTTGAAAATCGGTAAAACACAACACGAAAGTTAGGTGGTGTGATTTTGGTTACCATGGTAAAATAATGATGAGATGAAAACAAACAAATTATCATAAATTATTATATAATTAATTATATAATGAACTGTATATAAAACACACGGAGATAAATATAACGGTAAACTCCGATTAAAATTGCGAAAAATAGATAATTCTTAGGGGTTTTCTATTAATAAAATTGCGCTAGAAACCGGACATCGACACCGTTGAAAAAAAGAAAAAAAAAAAAAAAAACGCCACTATATTATATATAATATATTTAATATGTATATTTACTATGTATATTTATTATATATATAGTTGCTATGCAAAAAAGTATAATATAAAATATATTAATATAATAAAATATAATAAAATATAATAATATAATAATATAATAATAACAATATAATAATATATTAAAATAAAATAGAAATAAATAAATAACTCAAATGCATATTGAAAATGCAAAACGTTAACGCAGTCTGCGTACAACGTTTGCGTTATTAATTAACAATCGGATCCGGCTATGCTTTTAAAAGCTTTTCGATTTCACCTTCAATGGATTCTATTTGTTGTTAGTAAACCGTTTGTTGAGTATGCAGTGCGTATGTACATAGTATGTAATAGTATAGTAGTATAATAGTATAATAGTATAATAGTATATAAATAGTATATGCATAGTAACAATAAATATTAGTATATATATATATATATATACATGTATATTTATATATATTCATGTATAATATAAATTTCATATACACATATACACATATAACAAATCACTCACCAGGCTTTGTAATAGAAGAATAACGCTCAATAACTTTCCCATGCTTATCAATAAGGAATTTTTCAAAATTCCACTTAATACTTTTAAAACCTAAAATACCTGGTGCTTCTGCTTTTAAATATTTATAAACAGCATCAGTATTATCACCATTTACATTAACTTTTTTCATAATTGGGAATGAAACTCCATAATTTAATGTACAAAATTGTCCAATTTCTTCTGCACTACCAGGTTCTTGTTTTCCAAATTGATTACAAGGGAATCCTAGTATTATAAATCCTTCATCCTTATATTTTGTATATAATTCTTGTAATCCTTTATATTGCTATAATTTAGTATATACATATAAATAATATAAAAACTAGACACTTACAGGTGTAAATCCACATTTTGAAGCAACGTTTACAACTAAAACTACTTTTCCTTTTAATTGAGAAAATTCGAATACTTTTCCTGCACTATCTAAAGGCTTTAAATCATAAAATGTAGACATTTTTAATTTATTAATATTATAAATTTGATTCCTTTGTTTAAAAATATATTTAAGCATTCAATTCTAATAATTTATAATAATGTATAATATTTTATAATAATTTATAATATAATTTATATTTTAAAATATTATATTATATAGTACCGATGTATTTTATAATATAATTAAATCCCGTTACTCTTCGCTAAAGATTATGATAAGAAAAACCACAACGCAACCATAAACTAAAAATAAAACTGAAAACTAAAAACTAGAACTGAAAAAAAAACTAACAATAATAACAATACACAATAAATATATTACCGCTATTCAATATAAGAAGTTTATAATTATGCTCATCTTGATTAATTTTCAGTACCGTTGTTTTTTCATACATTTCAATACATTTTATTATATAACGGTATATAGTATATATATACAGTTAATATACAAGTATTTATATAGGAAAGAAAATACATTAATTAAACATAGTTTTATTAAATGAGTAATTAATGTTTGCATTCCATGTATTTAGTTAATAAATGTGTGTGTGTGTATTCACATATAATCAAACATATAATCAAACATATAATCAAACATATAATAAAACATATAATCACACATATTCACACATATTCACACATATTCACACATATTCACATATAATCACACATATATACAAATAGATTCCACCCAGTTGAGTATTGTGTCAATAGAAATTAATCTAACATATTAATAAATCTAGTGCTGTTAGTTAGTTAGTTAATGCCAAACATAAAAAATCACATAATCCCATACATATTAAATAAAACTAATAAATTATATTAAATAATAAAAATAGTAAAAAATAATAACAAATAATACTAATAAGATAATAATAATAAAAATAAAAATAATAATAATAATAATAAATGATAAAAAGCTAGTCTTATACCAACATAAAAATTCAAAGCGATATTAACTTCATAATGTCATAATCTGGAGGAAGTCCCTCAAAAAACATTTTATTGTTTAAATCTAAATTACAAAATTTATTAGATATTCGTATATCCTTATATATCCTTTTAGCTTCCTTAATCATTAATTGTGAAACACCATAGTCATCATCTGGTATCCAAATTGTTGGGGAAGGCTTTCGAATAAATTTATTTTCATAAATATTTTTTAATATACTTTTTCGACTATCTTTGTCTAAATCTTCTAAATCAATAGGCGCATTAGTATAAATATCCTTATTCACTATCTTACTATTCTTTTCAGGTTCAAACATTGCCATCTCTTTACCAGAATGTACAATAATAGAAAATATTTTTCTTAAAATTGTATTCTTAATTAATTCTTTTTCATTCAAATAATCATCATACTTCCATTGCAGTATTTTATCATTTATAATTTCTCTTTTTGTTAAGCAATCACTTTTTTTACTTTTTAAATCTTTTAGCTTTTCATAATATTCTTCACTCTTCATACCCTTATACCTAGTTTCCCTTGTATCATACTTTTTATTTAAACCTAAGCTTTGTAAATATTTTGCATCCTTTTTAATATTTTCTTCAACTTTATATTTTTCATTTTCTTTTTCCTTTTTATTACATGATTCACCGAAAAGCATTAGCGGTAAATATTTATAAAGTTTATGAGTATTTTTTTTCTCAGAAATTTGATATAATAATGTACTTAATAATAAAATAATAATTAATACCATTTGTGCTGTACAAGCAAGAGTACTATTTGGATCTCTTATTAGGAAAAATAATCCAATCAAACAAATTTCTAATATATAAATCCCAAAAAATAAATAATCTAATGCTATTAAATAAAACTTTCCATGAGATTCATTCTTTGATGATTTCACATATATTAAATTATACCGATAAATCACATATAAAAATGAAAAACAAAAAACTGATACAATGTTCACAAGTGGTGCAATTACAGAATAAACTATCCCAATAACTGCAAGTATAGTATAAATAGGAAAAATTGACCCCCAATTAATAGTATCTATATTTGAAAGCTTTTTAAACTTCTTCCTTGGTGTATCATCAAACAATGATCCAAATATAAATAATGAAATTAATTGATTAAGCTGTAATAGTTCAGCCCCTCCAATCATTAATGATCTTACTATAATATAAGAAATAAAAAAATTAGCTGATTGTGGTAAATTTTCAGCTAATAATAATGGACTATTTATAGGATCTTTCAGCAGTATTAAAACAGTAGAGTTGAAACCTATATATTAAAAAAGTAAAAAATAAAAAATAAAAAATAAAAAAAAAGTTAGTAATAATATAATATATATAAACAAATACAATAATAATACAAATACAATAAATACTCACCACTAGAAACAGTGACAACTAAAAATACTTGGATAAATAAAAAAATAAAATATCTATTTTGAAGTTTAAGCTCGGCTTCAGATTTTAAAGGAGTCATTTCAGATTCAATAAATTTAGCTAACAATGATGGTACTATACTTAATAAAAATGCTAATGCCAAAGGAAGTATAAATCCAATACTAGTTGTTATCATTTTAACATGTGCTCCTTCTACATCATTAAGAAATGGAAAACTTTTTCTTAAATTTTCAAATTGGAAAAAATATGTAATAGCAGAAACTGGAATAGTCCACCATAAACATAATGCTGTCAGGATAAAGCAATTAAATATATAAACAACAAATTGCCAAACCCAAGAAGCTTTTTTTAAATGATCCCAATTAATATCATTTGGTGAAACTCCATAATATTTTGGTGACATCATTCCAGGTTTATAATGAATAGAAACTTGTGAAAATAAATTCGCATAATAAGGTGAAGTAAATTGAAGAAAAACTGAAGATGAAGGTGGATAATCATTTTGTAATAAATTATCAATTTCTATATCTAATATTTTTAAATTCTCAATCAAACCAGTAATATTATCAGCTTTTCTATTGAAAATGGAAGATCTTGTAAAGAAAAAATATGATTTTCTTTTAAGCAGGAACTCTTGCTCAAAAATTGTTTTATTAAAATCTATTGTATTTTCGATACCATTTAAATGTGCTAAATGACATACCTTTTTAATATAATAACAAAGTTCCTTTTCTATGGAATGTACCAAATTCTGTCTTTTTTTATATAATTTTAATAAAGAATCATAATCATGAACTATCCAAATTTTCGAAATTTTATTTGAAAGAGAACCGAATGATTTTAAAATTTCATCATTATTTAACATTTCTTTAGGAACATGTAAAATTAATAAAGAAGAAAAACTTGGGTATAAATCTTGACATCTTGATGTTAAATATGTTTGTCTTATAGAAATAGCTTTTTGTTGTTCTTTACGTATTATATTTATAAGAAAAATAATAGTAATAAAAGAACAAATTAAATGTATCCAATATAAATTGTGATTTCTAAAAGAAAGACTACCCCAAGATAATCTATTTAACCCAGTGAATTGTCCTTTATTATTTTCAGTACAACCAGAAGCATTAATACCAATTAAAATTGGAGTTATTGTGACTGAAAATATACCAAAAATATAAACCATTATTCTTAAAAATCTTAAAAAAAAATAAGCATCTAATCCAGCACATTTAATAATTTCGTTATCAGAAACCATTAAAGCAGGTTTTATCCAATCAAATAAACCAGACGGAGGCGGTAGTGCTGCTTTTTTTTGTGAAACTAAATAAGTTTTTGGTTCATAAATCCTTCTAAGTTTATTTCTAATAAAAATAAAAACCAAACTTTCCACTATAAAAACAATAATCGAAACAATTAATGAGACAGTAAAAGCTCCAAGATTATTTCCTGTATGTGAAAAAGCTATTTTTGATGCTTTTTCCTCGGGTAAACCTAAATTAAAAAACCATGATATTATATTTGATATATCTGTATTATTTTTCATTTTAAAAACGCGAACCTCGGTGGTTAAATACCAAAGGTATAAAATATTAAATAAATATATTAAATGATAAAATATATTAAAAAAACCTGTATTTAATATTTAAAATATTTTAAACTCTTAAAAATTGTAGTATTTGCTATTTTTTGTTAAATTCAACGCGTAAATACACAAATATTCTGCATAATATATATACAAAGTATATACAATATTTTTAAAAATGAACCTTAATAAAAGTAACATCATTTAAAAAATAAATAAATAAATAAATAAATAAATAAAAAATAAATAAATAAATAAATAAATACTATCCAAAATGTTACCTTAAATTCATATTTAAGCTTATATTTTTTAAATTAATGTTTGTTTTGTTTTGTTTTTTAGTTTTATAATTCGTATATAGTATTTAAGTAATCGGTTGTACGCGGTTATAAGCGGTTATAAGCGGTTATAGCAGTAAATAAGGTACATTAGTAGGGTTTTCTTCGGTTATATAAGAATGATCTCTTTCCGATATCCAGTTGTGTACCGGTTATACGAAAACCCTTTATATAGTACGATAAAAGTTAAAAGTATTAAAACATATATATACATTTTATAAATAATATAAATAATATAAAAAATATAATTAATATAAATAAGATGAAAGAAGTTATTTTAATTATGTATAAAAAAAAAAAAAAAAAAAAAAAAAAAAAAAAAAAAAAAAAAAAAAAAAAAAAAATTCATATAAATCATAATCTAATATTTTAGTTTCTCATTATAATCATATATCTATTATTGTATTATTTTATTATTTTATTATTTTATTATTTTATTATTTTATCACTTTATTACTTTATTATTGTACTGTAAATTAAAAAATGTCATTGCTTATTGCTCCCATTTGTAAATGAACTGCTAATATTTCTCCTGATTTCATTGTTACTATTACTATTATTACTAATATATTGATTTTCATCGTCTATAGAAAATTGACTATCAGTTTCTGTATCAGATTCTGTAAAAGATTCGCTACCAGTAGCACTTCCTTCACTATCATCTGAATCCGAATAAGAATCAGAAACACTACTTATAGATGATCTATGAGAATTTTTACTAGATGATGCACTATTAACAATATCAACATCTGTACTAGTTTCATCCTCATCATCTGAAATTGAAGGTACAGGATCCCTCCAATAATTAACATCTGAAAATTCCTCATGTCCACCCGTAGCTCCAGGCTTAACAGGTGGAAAAAATTGATCAACAACATCAGTCAAATTTACATATGAAGATTTATAACCAGCTAATTCTAAAAGTTCCATATGAACTTCACCATTAAAATTAATAGTAAAAATTCTAGATGATGGTACTCCAACAGATCTATATGAAAGTGCATCTGTAATTCTATTACCAAATCCAGCATAAAATGGGGTATTGGTAATATTTCCAAATAAAAATTTAATGTCTCTTAATGTTGCCATTTTAAAAACTTCTGGCTTTCTTAAAATAACCTCCCGCCTAAAAGCAGCAATAGTTCTATCAGGTGAAAGAATCACTGGTCCATTTGGTAATTTATATCCATCTTGTTCAACTCCTAATAAATAATTCTTTGTTGTATCTGCAAGTCCAACTGATCTTGAAGTTAAATACATTATTCTATATCCATTTTCTGCAATATCTGCATATAATTTTGCAACACCAGCATGCGTCCAATCTCTACCTATCATAGTTAACACCTGACCTAAAGCATCTGATTTTGTAATTGTGCCATCTATATCTGAAATTACAATCTTATCTGTATACTCCCAGTACCATATAGTTGCATTACATGTTGCTTTTCCCTGATTAACAGCAAACGAAATCGAATTTCCTCCTTTTTTAAGAGAAAGTTTTAATAACTGATCAGAAGTAAGTCGAAGTGTTTTAACAAATGATTTTTCACCAGATTGTGTCGATTCCTCTGACGAAAATGTTGAACTAGTATTAGTCGATGTCTTTGTATTATCTGAATAAATAGAATCTTCTTTATTTGAATTAGTTTGCGAAGATGCATTATTGGGTTTATTACTTTTAATATTTCCGTTCGAGGATGATTTTTTTTCTGGTGATTCTGAAGATGAATTGTCCGGATCTGAACTATAATCAACAGTATTCTGTATTTGGTTGTCATTTAATTCTTCTTTTGCAATCAAAGCTTCTATATCAGAAGCAGTAGTCCCACCTAATTCTTCTCGTAAAATATTTTGTAAAGTTTCTTCAGCTCTAGCAGCATCCTGTTCATTATATTTATAACCAGTTGTATCTAAATATATTTGGCCATCCTCCCTTATACGGGCAGGTATACTCCAGTTATTAAATTTTTGGCTTAACTTATCAGCTTTATCTAGAATTGTTTTCCTGTCTTCTGGTGATAAAGCAGGTCTACATATGGGGACAGTTTTTGCATGACCATGTCTTTTAAATTCATTTAAATTTGGAACAGTGTCAATAGAATCCAATTGTGTTTCTGAAGAAACGTCTGTACTAGTAGTAGGATCCGGTTGTGATTGAGATGAGAAGGGTTTCGAAGAGGGTTGTTTGCAGGAATGAGGAGGAGTTGAAGGAGAAATTGACAAAGAATTTGATAAGGAATCCAAGTTAGGAGATGTTGCCGAAGGATTTAAAGAAGAGTCTGAAGGAGAAGGAGAAGTTGCAGAAGAATTTAGAGAAGGAAATGTTGCTGAAGGATTTGAAGTAGTAGAAGACGAAGAGGTTAAAGATACAGAGTTAGAATCATTTTGAGTGGATGAAGAAAGAGGATTTTTACTTTCATTCAATATATTGTCTGATTTAATAGAAGAGGAAGAAGGAACAGTAGATGAAGACGAAATTACAGGATTAGATAAACTAGAAACAGGTCGAGCAGGAGGAGTTCTATTTATATCTAAATACTCTGGTTCTTGTAAATCTGTATTATTCTGTGGCGAGGGAGAAGAAGGAGATCCACCAGGAGATGTTTCTGGTGAAGATGAGGGAGATATAACAGGTGAAGTAAGTAAATGTTTTGGGACAGTGTGATCAGTTTCAAAAACAAAAAAGGCTTCACCTTCTTCACCTAATTTCATTCTTAAATCAGTTTTCACACCGTTAACAGTGACATCTACTTTTTTCTGAGAGGGTCTAAATGTTGAAAATTTACCAAATCTAACATGAAAAGGGGAAGATGCAAGTTGTCCTAAGAAGAGTTAGAATAATAAGAATTAAAAAAATTTTTTTTTTTTGAAAAGACATATTAATTGTTTAAAATGTAGTTAATAAATAGTATAGTTATTTATATGTTGAAGAAGTAAAAACTCGAAAAACTCTGAAAAAGTTGGCTTGCACTTGTTTTTTCTCTATGTGTATATAAAACAAAAAACCCACCATCTGATTGTTCAACAACTATAACATCTATTGCTCCAGAAAGAGTAGCAGGATTTATAGAATTCCATGTTTTGGAAACAGAACCAATAGCTCTTCCAAAGTATTGCATTTCTATGGAGAGAAAAAGATAAAATAAAATGTTAGCAAAGAGTTTAATTTTTTAATTACATTTGAAATAGCAATTGAAATTTATGAATTATGGATATAACTAGTATATATTGAAAATAATAATAAAAAAAGACAAAAATAAGAAAACAAACCTATTATTCTATTCCTGTACTCGATTTATAACAAAGTAGGAAATTTTACTTTAATATTAAGCATGTATTTATAAAGAAAAAATATAATAGTAATTTATTTTTTGTTATTATATTTATTTGTTTTTATTTATTTTATCTATTTCGTTTTTATTTTTATTTATTTAATTCTTATTTTTTTTATTTGTATTTACTTATTAATTTATTATTTATTTATTATTTATTTATTATTTATTATTTATTTATTATTTATTTAATATTTATTTATTATTTATTATTTATTATTTATTATTTATTTATTATTTATTATTTATTTATTATTTATTATTTATTATATATTTTCAATTCACTGTATTTCTAAATTGTATGTTGGGCCATTTTAAACTATATGTAAATAAAATTACCCGGTTAAGCATTACGTAAGTAATATATATTTCTGCTTGCGGAGGATATTTTTTTTTATTTGTATTATTTTTATTATTATTTTTATTATTATTATTTATTATTATTGTTTTTAAATATTTTCTATGGAAAACAGATTTCTTAAATGTCCGTTTAACAGGGTAATTAATATTTTAACCTGCAATCACTATAGCAACTAAAACATCCCATGACAACCAGAATTTAAATGTCCTTGCCTTGAAATTTGTGAACCTTTGAATACGTAAACAAAAATATTTTTTATTCAAAGATTTTTTTTTTTTTTTTTTTTAATAAGAAATAATATTTTGTAATTAATTTGAATTTTAATTGGATAAAATTAAAATTATAATTGGATAAAATTAAAATTATAATTGGATAAAATTAAAATTATAATTGGATAAAATTTATATTATAATTGAATTGTGTGGTGAAAATTTTATATACAGAGAGTAATAAACTGGATAGATTTAAAATAAGCCTTTTTTTTAGGTTTTTATTCACGTTATTAGAGATTTTACAGATTTTAAATATTTAGAATTCTAAAAGTTTTAAGAATTTATAGGAATTACAGGATTTTACAGGATTTTCAATAAGAAATATTTTACTTTTTGTTTTTCTTCTTTTCTCTTAATACTTACTTATATGGAATAAATTTAATTATTAACTCTAGTGTTTGGAATACATGCTATAAAATATAATAGCAAACAGAAATAAAAAAATAAATTTTTTATTACAACATTTATTTGTTTATATAAAGAATTTTAATTTGGTTACATATTTATTTATTTATTTATTTATTTATTTATTTATTTATTTATTTATTTATTTATTTATTTATTTATTTGTTTTTTTGTTTTTTTATCTGTTTTTTTTTTTTTGGAGTGGCAAATATATGCATATTAATTGTTACATGCAGTAAATATTAGTGGTTGCTAAATTCATGCTGGTTTTGTTTGTGTATTTGCTTGAAAACATATATAAACTATAAATGTTTTATTTAAAATAGCATATGATAATTTTTGAGGTTTTCGCTAGTTTTTAGTGTTTTATTTTTGAATTATTGTTGAATTATTTATTTGTTTTTAATTTTTAATTTATTTTTTATTTTTTATTTGTAATATATTATTTTTTTATTATTTATTTATTATTTATTTATTATTTATTTATTATATATTTATTATTTTTTTTTAATTTATTTATTTATCATTTATTTATATTTATTATTTATTTATTAAATACTATTTATGAATTAATATTTATTATTTATTAATTAATTAATTATTATTTATTATCATTTATTATTACTTATTATCATTTATTATTACTTATCATCATTTATTAAATAATTGCTCATTAGTCCCTCTCACTTCAAATGATATTGTCCTTCATCGCAACCATCCTATCCCTAATATGGCTCATTTATCGAGCAACACAACTACTACAAATTCCAATCCCCTCTCTAATTAAACTACTAGGGATAAACATACCTGCCCCACCCTTAGTGAGTGTACGTTCAATCACAACCGACTCTGTTACTCTCCATTGGTCATTACCAGAGAAATCAACAAATATTGCAAAACATATAATTCAAATGAATGGTAAAGATATTGGCGAAAGCGAAAAATTAGAAACTTCTGTTACAATTACTGGTCTCAATCCTGGTCACTTATATTTTGTTAGAGTATTGGCTGTAAACTATAATAATTACCATGCAGCTTGTAAAAATATTTCAATACGCACAATACGTAAATATGGTCGCAAAATAATTCATCGTACTATATTATCTTCTTTATTAAATGCTTCAACAATAGACCCTTCCCTTTTCCTTTTTCAACCTAATTTAGCGAATTTAAATAATACTAACAATTCAACAACGACAATATCGTCAAATTCAGATAATATTACTTCTAATTCTAGTAATAATAATAATAATAATAACAATAACAACAATAACAACTTTAACAATGATAATCAAAATAATAGCAATAATAATAATAGTAGTAATAATAATAACACTAACAAAAATGCTTCGCAGTGCAAATCTGAAAAGCATTCAAAAAGAAAAGGCAATAGAAAAGCTCCGAATAAAGATTTACTTAAATTAAAAGCTTCAATTTCTCCATCTATTCCTGCTAACTCTAATACTTTCCCGCTTTCTCATATTAATTCTTCAACTTCTGTAAATTCACTATCAACAAATAACTCTCAATCTTCTTCTGCTAACGATTCTTCTGCAAATAGAAATGAGAAATCAAATAAAAAAAAAATATCTAACTCAAATAATCAAGATTCAAGTTCAGTTACTAGTTTAAATTCAAATTTAAATTCAAATGATAAACCACAATACTCAATTGAATCACTTACACATGAACTTGAACAAGTACAAGCTGAAATATCAGAAGTTGCAGATCAATTAACGCATATAAAGGAAGAACACGCTAAACAAGAAGAAGTTTTATTAGCAGAATTATCAGTTTTACGTGATATAAAAAAAGAAGAAGATTCTATTAGAGCTCAACTTAAAAATGAAGCCAAGTTTCTTGAAGAAGCTAAACGAACCGCCGAAGCACAAAAGACTAAATCTGAAAAGGCATACAAGACAAAAAAAGATGCATTTGATACTATGGAAAATGAAATGCAAAAATGGGAAGCAGAGTATCAACTTTTGTTAGTGAAGCATGAAGAACTACGTGAAAGCATACGTTTGAAAAGAGAAAAAATGGAAAAACTCGCACAAGAACAGAAAAATTCAACAGAAGCCAAACAAAAACACTTACAGCAATTGGAAGCTTCAATAAAAGAGTTACTTTTGCAGCTAAAAAGTCCCGAGAGTAGTAAAAAGAAGTCTCCACAATTACCAGAAAGATTGATAGCTGAATCTGAAAAAAGTGAAATTGATTGGATGGAAACTTTAAAACAGCTTGAGTATAGGTATACAACTGTTTATCGCCAATATAAAGATCACATTAATTCTTATGGTAAAACTTTGGAATTTTTTGAGAAAAAACAAAAAGAAATTCGAACTTTATTGACTACTACTTCTAATTCTAGTTCGACATCTAGTTTAACTAATACACCAGCTCCATTAACTAATAATAAAAGATCAGAAGCAAAGAATATTTTTCGTCGTTTTAGTAAATCACAGAAAAGTAGGCCAGTATTATCACAAGATGCAAGTTTAGTTTCTATGTCAAAAGATGGTCTTTCTTCTTTAGATTTCCCTGTATTTTCTAACTTCCCTGAAAGTATTTCAAACTCTTCTATTCCTTTTACTTCGCAAAATATTCAGTCTGATTCAAAGTTTCAACCTTTATATAATAACCCATCTAACAACACGTTAAATTTAAATTTTCCTAATTTATCGCCAGAAGAAATAATGACAACTAGTATTCCTTCCAGTCCCATAGCTGACTCACTTCTTCCTTCTAATTTATTTTCTTCGGATGATTTGCCACCTTCTTTAAAAGACTCAAATTATTTTTCTGACTCTGTTAATCAACTTGGGGAAAATCTTTATAGTAATAATTTGTCAAATGCAACGAAGAGTAATTTTGATTTAAATTTATCTAATATGGTTGATTCTAACTCGGGCTCTGCAAACTTAATAAGCTCTAATAATAATACAACCAATGCTCCCGTTAGAAAGCCCAAACGACAAGTTTCTTCTTTTTTTTCCAATTTTCATAGTTTTAATCATAACCCGCCTAGTTTGGAGATTAATGCAAAAAATAATTCTGAAAAAAGTTTAAGTTCTTCTTTTATGCCAAACGAAGGTGAATATTTAGATGAATCAGTAAATGTTATTCACAGAACTATACAGGAAGAAGATAAGAATGAAACTAATAGTATATACAGGTTAGATAGTGATGGAGTATCTAAAACAGCTCAACATTTGTCAGTGAATTCGAATGAAACATCTGGTACTTCTCCCAAAAGATTTTCTAATTTTTTTTCTTCCTTTGCAAGACAAAGGGCATCCACAAACGAGAAATTAATACAATCTAAAACAAGTAATCATCAACAATCTCAGTCTCAGTCACAATTGCAATCACAATCTCATAACACGAATACTCTTTTAGGATTTGATGGAAAAGATGTTGATTCTATGACTCCTTTATCTTCAGATTTTTTGGAAAATTCTACTATCAACAATAGTAAATCGATCAGTGGTAGAAGAAGAAGTGCAAGCCAAAATTCTGTTTGGAGTGGGCAATCTTTATCTTTTCGTTCTTTCATGGATGAAGAAAGAAATAAGAATATTCCAAATTCTTCTTCGAATGGAGTCAAGGATAATGGAATTGGCATTGATTCTTTTTTCTCGTCGAATAGTAATCAAAATTTATTTAGTAATAATAATTTTGATAAGTTTTCATCATCTACGTCTCAGAACCCAATTCAAATGTTTTCTCGCTCGAATTCTTCTGGAAAAAAACCTGGACTTCAGTCTCATTCTGTTTTAAATGATTGGCCTGTTTCATCTGGAGCATTGAATAATGCTCAATTACCAATTTCTGGTGTTCCTGAATTGAATCAATCTTCTTATTTATGGAGTTCTAATGCTCTGCCTTTGTCTTCCACTAATTCTTTAAATTCTTTGAAGCCTGATGGGGCACACAGGGTAACATCATCTTTTACCAAAGGGTTAAATTCTGATAATAATTTCTCATCTGGAATAAATGATAATACGTTTAGGAATTATAATTCTTTTGAAAATCAGTATCAAGATGAAACAAAGGAGTTTTCTTTAGGGAATAATAATAATAATAATAATACTAATCAAAGAATAGATAAAAACACTCAAGCTTTACAATTAGGAAATTCATCTGAAGAAATGCATTCTGAACAGAATTTACACTCTATTTTTAATTTCATGTCAGATAATCCTAATTCGAGTACAACAAATACAGTTGATTCATCACCAAAACAATCTAGACAACGTCCTAGTTTTTCCATTTCTAGAAAACTATCTAATTCAAAGTTTAATGTTCTTAGTATTAGTTCATGGAAGAATGATAAAAAAAATAAGAATTTTGAATCTTCAGAGGAAGCTATTGATGATTCTTTACAAAGTAGTGAATAAGATTATTTTTGTTATTTGTTTGTTTGTTTGTTTGTTCTGATAAAAAAGAAAAGAATTTACTTTTTAAATTGAAGTTATATACATTTTTATTTATATGGTAATATTATATAGAATCAAAATATTTACAAAATAGTAATATAAATTAATGAATTAATTTATATTATATTTAAAAGTTATTCTTCAGGTTTAAGAGAAATTTTTGAAAAAGAAGCATTTTGTTTTGAAACTTGATTTAAATTTCCAAAAGATAAAACGGAACTTATTCTTTCTGTATCAGTCATTAACATACATAAACGATCAATTCCTATACCAACACCACCTGTTGGTGGCATACCCCATTGCATTGCCATAACATAAGAAAAATCAGCTGGTGGAATTTCATTATCATTAGAATTTAATTTTTCCTTTGATTGTTCAATAAATTTTCTATTTTGTTCAATTGGAGAATTTTCTTCTTCATAAGCATTTGCAATTTCTTTTCTATTTGCATATAATTCAAAACGATGTGAAATGCATTGTTTTATAGTTTTATTATTATTTAAATTATTATAAATTTTATAAGAAGATTTTGCTAATGGAGCCATAACTTCAGGATGATTTATTATAAAAGTAGGTTCTTCACATAATGGTTCAAGGTAAATTTCCGAAAGTTTATCTAATAATTTTATAGTTGTTGTTGGAACAGGAATTTGAATGTTATGTTTTTTAAATAAATTAATTAATTCATTTTTTGATTCAATTGAATTATTTAACACAGGTAAATTATCGTTTAATAAATTTTGTATTGTGGGTATGAATTCAATAATGTTATATTTATCTTTTAAAAAAGAAATTAAAATTTTGTTACTTTGGTTGTTTTCATTATTCTGTAAATGCATAATATTTTTTGCAATTAATTGTAACATATCATGAGTATTTTTTATTAAATCATCAAGAGAAGCATATGATTGATAAAATTCGCATGAAGTAAATTCAGGATTATGAATTTTATCAATTCCTTCATTACGAAAACAAGGACCAATTTCATATACTCTATCAAAACCTGAAATAATTAATCTTTTTAACCATAGTTCTGGAGATATACGTAAAAAAATGTTATTATTATTATTATTATTATTATTATTATCGTCATTAATATAATTCGATTTTGTATAAAAAGGATTTGCATTTGCACCACCAAAATTTTTTGATAAAATTGGTGTTTGAACTTCAATAAATAAATTTTTTTCTAAAAAATTTCTAATTAATTTAATAATTAAAGAACGAATTTTAATTAAATTAAAATTATTTTTATTTATTAAATAATTTATTACTTTATTATGATCTAATTTTTCTATATTAATATTATTTTTTGGTATCGGCAATAATGCTGGGGATAATATTTTTATATAATTGTATATATAAAAGGATAATTGATTTTTTTTAGTTTTTCCAACAAAACCATCAACAGAGATTATATCGCCTCTTCTGATTGAATTTATAGAATTTAAAAATTTACTGTCAATTTCTGAATTATTATCGTTTTTGTTTTCATTTTCCTTTTCCTTTTCCTTTTCCTTTTCCTTTTCCTTTTCCTTTTCATTTTCCTTTTCATTTTCATCATTTTTAAGTAATTTTTTATTATAAATCAATTGAAAAACCAAACCATCTTGTATAATATCTAAAAAAACCAATGATGAACCCATATTCCTTATTGATTTTATTCTTCCTCTTATAGTATAAAAATTATCCTTATCAATAGAATTTGGTTGTAATTGAATGCTATTACTATTACTATTACTATTGTATTTATTTATTAATTCTGATATACAAATAACTTTTGAATCGTTTTTTATGCAAGGATATAAATCCTGGTTTTCATAATTTAAGTAGCCATTTTTTAAAATAAAATTTCTTCTATTGTTAAAGTTTAAATTTTCATTGTTACTGTTATTATTAGTATTATTATTATTAGTAGTAATAGTATTAGTAGGTTTTTTATTGTTATTTTCTAATACAGTAGAATAATTTGAATGTTTTAAATGTTTTAAATATTTTAAATGGTTAATATGTTTTTCAGTAAATTTATTGAAACTACCATAAAATTTACATTTATTTAGTATATATTTAGTATTAAAAAGCATTTTGAAAAATAATAAATGATATCTATAAATAATAAAGGTTCTACTCTACATTATTTAAAAATGTGATTATAATGATGTGTATTATTGTTTATTTTTAGTTTTTTTAATATTTTTAATATTTTAATATTTTTAGTTTTTTTAATATTTTTAATATTTTAATATTTTAATTTTTTCAATTATTTTTAATTATTATTTAATTTATTTTAATTTATTTTAATTTATTTTTTAATTTATTTTTTTGTTTAATTATTTTATTTTTATTTTATTATTCTATTGTTTTATTCTTTTTTTATTTTTTTATTATTATTTATTTAATTATTTTATTTTATTTTTTATTTTATTTTTTATTTTATTTTTTATTTTATTTTTTATTTTATTTTTTATTTTATTTTTTATTTTATTTTTTATTTTATTTTTTATTTTATTTTTTATTTTATTTTTTATTTTATTTTTTATTTTATTTTTTAATTTATTTTTTAATTATTTTTTAATTATTTTTTTATTTTGTTAAATTTTTTTTAATTTATCTTTAATTTTAATTTTTATTTAATTATTTTATTTTTAATTTATTTTTTAATTAATTTTTTATTTTTTATTTTTTATTTTTTATTTTTTATTTTCTATTTTTTATTTTTTATTTTTTATTTTTTATTTTTTATTTTTTATTTTATTTATTTATTTTATTTTATTTTCCATTTAAAACGTCCGTTGTTAACACTAAAATTTTATCTTAACTTAATCAAATAAATTATAATTTATATTTTATACATTAACAAAATAAAATTTAACAATTCTTAAAAATAAATACACAAAACAAATACAAAAATAAAAATAAAAATAAAACAAAAAAATCACTAGTAACTTATAAATCTACCAATACTAGCAAAAATGTCTTTCTTTGGAATGGGTGGTGGTTCAAATACTATTAATCAAAATAAACTTTCAGCAGCAGAAACTGAATTAGATATGATTACAGATATGTTTAATAGATTAGTAAATTCATGCCATTCAAAATGCATTGTACCAAAATATGGTGAAGGTGAACTTAATAAAGGTGAATCTGTTTGTATTGATCGTTGTGTTTCAAAATATTTTCAAGTTAATTTAAAAGTTGGTGAAGAAATGCAAAAAGTTGGTGCTGCTGCTGCTCAACGTGGAGGAATGGCTTCTTTTGGTGGTTAATTATAATTAATTTGTTTGTTTATTTTTTTATTTATTTATTTGTATGTATTTTGTATGTATTTGTATATATTTTGAATATATTTTACATTTTACATTTATTGTGTGTATTTGCATGTATTTATTGTATGTATTTGATACATTTCATACATTTCATACACTTTTTATGTATTTGTCTATCGTCTATTTTCCTATATAGATAACTTTTAAACCTATGTAAATAAATCCCAACTCTATAAACACCAATTACCCAATTTTATAATACAATTGTTAAATGCAATTTTTTTTTTTTTTTTTTTTTTTTTTTTTTTTTTTTTTTTTTTTTTTTTTTTTTTTTTTTTTTTTTTTTTTTTTTTTTTTTTTTTTTTTTTTTTTTTTTTTTTTTTTTTTTTTTTTTTTTTTTTTATTGTTCTTTTTATTTTTATTATATATTCATTCCTCTTTATCCTTATCCTTATTCTTATCCCCAATTTTTTCACTATTAAAAGGCCAAAAAGAAAAACTAATACATGATAATTTGTTAAAAAATCCCTTTCTATTCCTTACTTTCTTTAAATATTCAACACGATTCTCTAATGCTTCAACTTTAGAAACAAATGCACTGACTGTTTCTTCTACATCCCTTAATCTAGCATCTAATGCACTTGTCTCATATTGTAACCGTGCTGCCATAAGATCTAATTCATCTAATGCTGAATGTACTGCATCTCTTCTTCCTTGTGCTGTATCACATAATTCTGACATATATTGAACAATTGGTGCATCTTGCATACATCGATATGTAGTACTTTCAACTGAATCTTCAACTTGATCAATAATTTCATTTATCCAACAAATTTGTCCATTAATAATATTTTTTTGATTTGAAATATTTTTATCAAAACGATAAAGCGCAGGAGATGGTTGAATTCCAAATGGATAAACCCATGTACAAATTGCTGGTGCCACAAGAGAAAAACTAACACTTCTTCTAATTTCTTTATAGAATGGTGAAATACGTCCACGAGATGATGAATATGAATAAACTGAATGATCAAGTTTTGATAAATATCCAGAAAAGTCATCTTTAATTAATTTCTTATAAAAATTTTCTTTAATATCATCTTTATTATTATTTTCTTTTATTAATAATAATTCTTTAAAATAATTTTTACTATCATTTGATAAAATTGGTCGATCAAATTCTATATTACTACACGACCATGATCTTCTTAATAAAGGTACAATTCCAGTTTCTTTATTATCAAATTCTGTATAAAATTCATCAATATTTGACTCATTTGAAGACATACTTACTTCATCTGATAAAAATCCATCTAAATTTTTTTCGTCATTTATTGAATTATCTGATATTTCATTTTCTGAAAATGATTGAAATCTATTATGTTGATTAATTTGATTTTGTGAATTATTTTCTTGATTATTTCTAGATTGAATAATAGGTGATACATCACTAGATGAAAAAAAATCAATATTGTCATCTGATTTTTTTGATGATCCAACTAAATGTTTAATGAATCTTTTTGCATTATGTTTTGATAATGAACTTTGTACATTTTCACCATTAACTACTTGAGGGTTTTCATTAAATAAATTAATATCATTTTGTATAACTTTAGGTTGAAAATCATTTTGAGAATAAAATAAATTTAAATCCCTCTTTGGTGAATCATGTGTATCATATAAATTATATATTGAATTTTTTTTCTTACTTTTATTACTAGAACGACGACGATCACGTTTATGATTATGATGATGATGATGATGATGATGATGATAATGATTAGAATTTTTATTATTTAATAATTTCCCACGTGAATTATTATTATCATATTGATCTGTATCTGAATCAAAATTTGAAATACTTGAATGATATTTATATAAATCATCAGTTGAACCATTATTTAAAGTTGAATGATCTGAATGAAATTCATCATTATATGATTGTTTTGGTAAGGATTCTAAAGAAGGTAATCTACTAGATTTATTTGAATCTTTTAATCTATTATGAGATTTTTTTGATATTGGTTGTTCGTTAATTTCAATTGTATTACTATTGTTATTATTAGTGATGGTGTTATTATTACTATTATTAGTAGTAGTAGTAATAGTATTATTGTTTTCTATAGAACTATTAGTTTTTATAGTATAAGGAAATGAGGATAATGAAGAAGGAGATAAACAAGAATCTTGTGGGAAATTATTTGTTACTTCTACAGAATATAATTTACCAGTAATTCGTGAAATACCAGCATTTATATAATCTAAACCACCATTTTTCCAAAAACTATCATTAGGATCAGGTAATTTTTTACCTTTCCATAATAATCTTAATGAAGCACCAAAAGTGTTACTTGAAAATTGTTCAATATCAGTAGTTTCTAATTCAGATGGAGATTGAATATGTTGTGAAAAAGTTAAATCATGAACAGTTGATTTAACAACTTTTGTCATTAAATCATTAAATTTTTCAGTTGTACCCATTTTATTTGTTTGTTTAAAAATTCTATTTAAAGTTTCAGAATCTAATAAACCAGTTTTTTTTAATTTGTTTTGTTTTTGAAAATAAGTTATTGCATGAATAAATTGATTTATTTCAAAACAATCCTTTGGAACAGGAGTACGTAAAGTTGCTAACCGTAGTCTTACAGATAAAATTAAACCAATTAAAGCAGATATTGTTGTTGAACCTAAAATTCCATCAGAAGGCTCAATTGAATATTTATGTAAACCAATAATTTTCCACCAATCAAGTATAGCTTGTTGAGTAATATCACATAATAAACCATCAACATATCTAGGATTTAAAAAACCAAAATAATATAAAGAAATTTGTGCAAAAGTAACTAAGGAAATAACAGAATATTCCAAAGGTAATTTATCAAAAGTTTTATAAAGTTGATTAAATTTTGTTTTACTACTTTCAGTTACTTGAGTTAAACAAAAACCAGTTCTACCACTACAACCC
>JAJMCY010000147.1:0-15167 GCA_030565755.1 Ascobotryozyma cognata
ATTATTGTTTATATTATTGTGTATATTATTGTGTATATTATTGTGTATAGAACAACGCTTACATTCAAATATGCCATACTCAAAATCAACTTGCAGAATCTTTTGGCCTACTGATATTTTAAAATCCTCAAGCCCTTCATTTTTAGTAGGCTGGGAAAACTCAGAAAATGATTATCTAGTAGCTTTTAGCATATCTTGTTCTAATGCTAATAAAATTGATTTAAAAATTATTTTAAAAAATTTATTACATACACAAAATAATCATGATGACATTTACAAAATTTGTGGTTCAAAAAATCTTTCAATAATAGGTTTACTTAATTGGTCTATTGATACACAATATGATAAATCTAATAATATAAATAATAATATAAATAATAATATAAATAATAATATAAATAATAATATAAATAATAATATAAATAATAATATAAATAATAATATAAATAATAATATAAATAATAATATAAATAATAACATAAATAATAATAACAACAACAACAGCAACAAAAATAACAACAAAATAAACAGCCAACTAGGGAATGGCTACCCCTTAGATGTCTTGTATTTAAAAAATTATAATTTACCAAAATTTAATATAACTTGTAATGCATCAAGTATACAAATGATCTTTTATGATAAACCACGATCTCATAAAATGGAATTTTATTCTCTTAAAAAAATTAACTTAGAACTTGCTGATAGAACAAAACTTACAGTTTTAGATAAAGAATTTGAAAAAGAATTTCAACAAATTGAATCACATAATAGCATACTTTCATCTAAAATGAAACAACATTGTACTACTAGTTTAAATTTAACAAATCAAGAAAAAAATTTAAATAATTGTATAATATCACAAATTAATTGTGCATATGAATTAGGTTATTTAATAAAACTACAAATTAATAATCTATATTCATCAAAAAAAATTTCCTCTTCTTCTTCTTTTTCTTATTATAATTTATTTAAATTTAAATTCATTTCCTTATCTTATTTTTTTATTAATTTATTTTTAAAATTTTTTTTTTTTTTATGGATTTTTTTAAAACCAATTTGTATTATGTTCATCATGTCAATTAGAATAATAATTGAAGGAATTTTACTATTAGTAGAATTTAAACCAGCCGCCTTATGGATATCTTTAAAAGATATTTCATCAACTGCTTTACAATTAGATTTAAGATTACAACAAATGTGCTATTGGCCTATACAATATATGAGAATTAAAACACCAAACAAAAAACTTTATAGCACTTTTATATTTCAACCTGAATATATTAGATTTTATAATAGTTTATGGTTAGTTGCGAATGATATTATTATTGGAATTGCTTTATACACAATAATAATTGATAACCAATATGAAATTGTAAAATTTATTGATAATTTTGTTAATTCTTATTTAACCCATGGATTAAGTGAAAGAATAAAATGGCTTATGGATTATCCAGGTGGATTAAAATTAAATAATGGTTTAGCAAATTTTTTTGGTGAATTATTACTTTGGTCTATTGAATTTTGGGATAATTTCTTAAATAGTTGTAGACCTTTTATTCATTCATTTGTTTTACTTATTGGATATTCTGGTTATTTAGGTGCAACTTTTTCAATTTCATTAGCATCAGATTTAATTTCATTCATGACTTTCCATATTTATGCCTTTTATATTACTGCTGCTAGAATATATGGCACTCAAATAACAATAATTTATTCTTTATTTCAACTTTTCCAAGGTAAAAGAAGAAATATATTAAGACATCGTATTGATTCTTGTGAATATAGTCCAGATGAATTATTAATTGGTACATTATTTTTCACAGTTTTAATTTTTCTTTTACCTACAGTTTTAGTTTTTTATTTAGCATTTGCAATGGCACGTGCTGGAATAATTTTTTTAAATGTTCTTCTTGAATCTTCATTATCTTTTTTAAATCACTTTCCTTTATTTGCGATAATGTTAAGATTTAAAGATTCCAAAAGAATACCTGGTGGTATTTATTTTGAAATTATTACTAATAATAAAAAGAATTGTAATTTAGTTCATATTATTAAAAAAGGTAATTATGGGCAATTAACTAATAATTCTAATAATAATTCAAATAATAATTCAAATAATGCACTTCCTACAGCATATATATATTTAAAATCTAAGCCATTACCATTCAATTGTATATTTCATCATTATTATGTCTTGAGTGCAAGAATTCAAGTGTATTATTTATCTGGTAAAGTTGTTTACAGTTTTTTAACTGGAGGATTTGTTGCTATAAAAAGGAATAGATTGTATAGTATTTTATATTCCATGTTACCAGAGAGACGAGTTGGAATTCTTAGATTATGGCATCTTATGGGGAATAATAGAGATAGATTTAATTCTGCATCCACGCCTAATTCAAAGTTTGAATCTGAATTATTCAGTATTAATTATTTATTTTATTATATATTATTTATTGTTTATTATTTAACTTTAGTATTGATTATTTTTTTTCTTCTTTGGTATGGTATAAAATGATTAATTTGTATATAGTTTGAACGTTATATAAGGGGATGTAATTCTAATGAAATAAAATGAAATAAAATGAAATAAACAAAAAAAAACAAAAAAAAAAATATTGTATATTATAATGCGATGCAAAACTAGTAAATTTCTAAAACTAAAAAGGAAATCCATTAAACATAAAATTACGGCCTTGTCTTTGTTGGCCATGAAAAGCGTTTCGTTGAAAATTATTAAAATGAAAATGATTATTATGCTGTTGATGTTGATGATGTTGATGATGTTGATGATGTTGATTATTGTTATAACCTGGTTGTGTTGAATCCTCTCCTGCATCATATTTTTCTCTTGATTCTTTATTTGAAAGTACTTCATATGCTTCATTAATTTCAGTTATTTTATTTAATACCTTATCTTTTGGTAAATCACCTTTATATTTATCAGGATGAAATTGTTTTACTAAATTGCGATGAGCTTTTTTAATTTCCCTTTGAGTTGCATCTCTTTCAACATTTAAAATTTTATAATAATCTTTTTTTCTTGAACGGTTTAATAATACTTGTGCTTCATTATATTTTTGCTCAATTTTTTTATCTAAATTCTTATTTTTTTCTAATAACCTTACTGCCTCTTCATATTGTTCATTTTCAATATAATATTCTGCAATCCCAATAATTCCAATAGGCGATTCTTTATTTTCTTTAAAAACGTTCATACAATAGTTAAAACCTATTTTTGCTTTTTTATTATGATAATAAGTTTCACATAATTTTTCATTTAAATATAATATTAAATCAGATTTTATACTTGGTATATTATATGAACTAACTAATGAATTTATATAAGATTGAACCTCATCTATTAAATTTATTTTATTATTATTATCATTATCCTGATTTGTAAATATTTTTTCTAATTGTACATAATTATCTTTTTTTGATAATTTTTCAATTTGAGTTAATTTTTTATTAAATTCTTTTATTTTTTTAAATTTTTTTAGACATTCTTTTGAATCTGGATCATTTTTAAAACATTTTTGAATAGTTGTTAAGGAATTTTCATAATTATTTTGTATAAAAAATTGTAAATATGCAGTTTTAATTATTAAATCTTCATTATATGGTAGTAAATTTGTTGCTATATAAAAATCATTTATTGCTAGATTTTTATTATCATCATCATTAGAATACAAATTACAATTTGCTCTTAATAAACGAATATTTAAAGATAATGGTGCTACAGCAATTAATTCATTTGTATGTTCAATACATAAATTATATTTTTTTTTCTTAAATTCTGTATTTGATAAATTTTCTAAATGTTTATAATGATTTAAATTTTTAATTTCATTATTTAATTTTTGCTGTTTTTGATTTTTTAGCCAACTATTCATTTCATCTTTTTTTTGATATCTTAATACATCATTTATATCAGCTTTTGCTAATTCCCATTTCCCCTCCTTTTTATATATTTTACTTCTTTCTTCTTTTCCAATTGTAAAATCGTTTCTAATACTTATTGCTTTATTTAAATCATTTAATGCTAATTGACTTTTACCTAATGATTGATATGCAATACTTCTTTTATATAAATACATACAATTATTAGGTGAAATTTCTATTGCATTATTATAATTTTCTAATGCTTCTTTATATTCTCCTTTTATTAGTAATTTATCTCCTAAGGAATAATAATCTATTTTTGTTTTTGCATATGTGTATGATAAAAGTAGGAAATATATAAAATAAAAAATACCAAACATGGTATTATTCTTATTATTTATTTAATGTCTATGTGTTTATTTTTTTTTTATATTTTTATAAATTTTTTTATATTTTTTTTTATAACTTTCTTTATTCTTTTAGTTATTTTTAATTATTTTAATTAATTTTAAATATTTAGTCCATAAAGATTATATTTTGTATGGAACAATTTAATTACCCTCCTTGAATTTTACATAGCAACTAATTTAATTACATTTCCTATTTAGATTATATGTAAATAAAAAAATCTGAACTTTACTATGGGTTATTTTTTTTAAATATTTTGTGTATATTTGTGTATATTTGTGTATATTTGTGTATATTTTTGTATATTTTTGTATATTTGTGTATATTTTTATTATATTTCTATTATATTTTTATTATATTTTTGTTATATTTTTGTATATATTTGTGTATATTTTGTATGCATTTGGTAGTTCATCCTGTATGTACTCATATACGAGTCTTATTCACAATTTCTTAGGGTAGTTACTGTAAATAAAACATTTATGGTATAACTGTATTAATTAACATATAAAAACATAAAATATAGAAAAATTATAGAAAGTATATAAAACATATAAGGTATATAAATTATAAAAGTATTCGTATAAATACACATATAAAAAACATATAAAAAACATATAAAAAACATATAAAAAACATATAAAAAACATATAAAAAACATATAAATTACATATAAAAAACATACAGATACACTTAAAACACATACACATGGCAAACAAAGCTCATTGTGCTTATGCTTTCGATTGTTTGGTATCTCATTTAAAAGAAAAAAAAGAACATTCTTTAAATGAATTTACAAAGGTATTAAAAATACCTCAAAATGAACAGATTAAGTATGCACCCTTGTTTATAACATACAACACAATTATGAATCATTCTTCTCAACTTAGAGGATGTATTGGCACTTTTGTACAAAAGGATTTACAAATAGGAATTAAAGAATATTCTTTATTTGCGTAAGTCATTTATTTGTTTATTATTTGTTATTATTTGTTTATTATTTATTTATTATTTGTTTATTTATTCAACACTAACTATTAGTGGATTAAAAGACCATAGGTTTGACCCAATAAGTTTAAAAGAATTGCCTACTTTAGAATGTTGGTAAGTTATTTTTATACATATACATATAATATACATATAATATACATATAATATACATATAATATACATATAATATACATATAATATACATATAATAACACAACCAGCGTAACACTTTTAACTGATTTTGAAAATGCTAAAAATGCATTAGATTGGGAAATTGGACTAAATGGCATTAAAATAAACTTTATATATAAAGGAAGAAACTACGGTGCTACCTTTTTACCAGATGTACCAAAAGAGCAAGGCTGGACAAAATCAGAAACTATTTCTCATTTAGTTAGTAAAGCTGGTTATCCTGGAAATAAAAATGATTGGCATAATTTAGATATCAGTTTAGTAAAATATCAAGGTTCAAAAGCGGTTTGTAGTTATAACGATTATGTAAACATCGTCAGTTTATTAACTAAGTAATTATACAATATCAATCGGTCGATTATATAATCATCTATTGTTAATTTAATTACATTATTACGTAGTGCAAATAATCATTTCCTATAAATTAGATTGAAATTCGTATCGTATATATAAATTATAGATTATATATTTAGATTATATATTTAGATTACATATATATATAAATATATATATATATTGTATTATATTTTTAAATTGTATTGTATAAAAATTCCTTATGGACGCAGAATTAGAAATGGAAACAAAAGTAGATCTTTCTACTAGTAGAAAGATAAAAGATGCTGTATGTCGCGTGTCTTTATTAGTTATTAGTTATTAGTTATTTTATTTTATTATAATATAATATATTCTAACAAATAGACTGCAGGCTATATTGGTGGTGCAGTACAAGTTTTAACTGGTGAGTTATTAAATTTAAATACTAACATCACTATTTATCTTAATAGTACTTTTAATATTAATTAATTATAGGACAGCCATTCGATTTGGTAAAAGTTAGATTACAAACTGGTCAATATAAAACACCAATAGAAGCAATTAGAGAAACATTAAAAAATGAAGGAATTTTCGCTTTTTATAAAGGTACTTTAACTCCATTAATCGGTGTAGGCGCTTGTGTCTCAGTACAATTTTTTTCATTTTATCAATTACGTCGATATCTAGTTCAATATAATCAAAAAAATAGTTTCTCCAATAGTGAATTGTCTTTAAAACAGTTTTATTTGGCTGGTGCTGGTGCTGGAATGGCTAATACATTTATATGTGAGTTATGTTAATCTGAAGGTATACATATACTCACTTCATGTGTGTGTATATGTATATTTTTGCATATGTAAATATATGCCCTAAACTAACAATTCTCAGCAAGTCCCGTAGAACAAATCAGAATTCTATTACAAACACAATCCGGCAATAACAAAACATTCAAAGGCCCACTTGATGCAATATCAACAATATATAAACAAAACGGACTTTTTAATGGAATATTTCGTGGATTTAATATAACATTAGTGAGAGAAGCACAAGCATATGGTTTATGGTTTGTAACATACGAATACTTAATTAATAAAGAACTAAGTAAAAATATAAAAAGAAATGAGATTCCTGCTTGGAAATTGTGCTTATATGGTGCTCTTGCAGGTGAAGCTCTTTGGATTGGTTCTTATCCATTTGATGTAATTAAAAGTCAAATCCAGAGTGATAAGTAAGTGATGTATTAATATAGTATTATATATGTATATGCATAGTATTTATATATTTATATACATGCGTAACATACATACATGCATGCATACTAACTGTTTAGATTTGGCTCTCAAAGTAAATACAAAAATGCAATTGATGCAACCAAACAAACATGGAATAAGTTTGGATTTTTTGGATTTTGGAAAGGTTTGCTTCCTACTCTTCTTAGGGCTGCTCCTGTTTCAGCTGCAACATTTATGACTGTTGAGTTTGCTTTAAGAGTATTAGGATGATCAACCACATTTGGTATTTGTGTATTTATTTGTTATTATTTATTTGTTATTATTTATTTGTTATTATTTATTTGTTATTATTTATTTGTTATTATTTATTTGTTATTATTTATTTATGTTATTTAGTATTATTTATTATTAATTATTATTATTATTAGTTTTTAATATTAATATTATTACTTATTATTATTTATTATTAATATTATTACTACTTATTAATATTAATATTAATATTTTTACACTTATTATTATACTTATTATTATTTATTATTATTTATTATTATTTATTATTACTTATTATTTGTTATTATTTACTATTTACTCGTGTATTTATTATTTATTATCACCATTTATTACACTATATGTATACATATATTTACATTTATTATTAAACAATATTTACATTCGTATATACCATACTGTAAACTATTCTATTAATGAATTATCATTATCCATTGAATACTCTTTTATTCGTTGTATTCTTCCCTTTTCTGCCGATTTTGATAAAATACCAGTAATAACTTCAATTGAACGAATATTATCGTCATTTGAAGGAATTGGATAAGTTACAAGTTCTGGATCAGCATTTGTATCAATTATGCCAATTGTTGGTATACGAAATTTAGAGCATTCATTTATAGCAAACTTATTTTCTAATGGATTTAAAAATATAACAATATCAGGTATACAAGCTTCATTATGTTGATTAATTTTTTCACCAACTCTTTGGTCATTATTTTTCCTAAGTTCTAATGACCAATTTTTTGATAATTCAAGTGAATTTGTAATTGCACCAGGAATCCATTTTTTAAATACATGATATCCACCACTACGTTCAGATGCCATTGTAATACATTTTTCAATACCTTCCTTTGTACCAACAAATAATATTACACCACCTCTATATGAAATATCTTGAATAACCGCACATGCTCTACGAAGATATACAATTGTTTTTTCAAGATTAATAATATGAATACCATTACGGTGTCCATATAAAAAAGGTTGACTTTTAGAATTTACTATTGATGTTGAATGACCAAGATGACATCCTGCAGCAAGTAAATGTGAAATATTAACATCTTCAATTGAACGTGGAGACATTATATCATTTTTCGGACTCATTATTTCAATTTGTTTAGATCCAAATTTACCACTCATTCTTTGTATATGTTTTTTCATTAAATAACTAATAATTGGTTTAAATTTTGTTGATGAAATATCATCACCAGACGATGTTTGAAATTTTTTTTTTAATTCATTTTCTTTTAATTCTTTCCATAAATCTGTATCAGACGTACTTTTATCGCGTACAAGTTCATTATAATTATCTGATTCTTTACTTATTAATTGAATTAATTCTGTTAATGCAAATTTAGAAACTTCTTCTCTTAATTTATTTGATTTATCTGATTTATTTAATTTGCCTAATTTATTAGATTTATTTATTTTGTTATTTAATTTTTTATCTAATTTGTTATTTAATTTATTTTCATTTATGTCATTTGATATCTGAATTGAAGGTAAAGATGAATATTTTTTTGAATTGTTTTGTAAGAATTTAATATTTTTACTCTTGTTTTTTAAAGAGTTCTTTAAGTATAATCTTGAAATTTCCATGAAATCTGAAAAAAAAAAAAAAAAAAAAAAAAAATAATTAGTAAAATACATACAATTTAAAAAAAAAAGTAAAATAATATTTCTTACACATATTTTTGCAATTTTTGATATTTTTATATTTTTTTTTATAAAAGTTGAGATTTCCAAGTTTTAAATCTAAAAATTCAAAATTTATTCAATCTATTCGTAATTAAAAGAAATAAAAAAATTTAAAGCTAAATCTGGTTGCCACGCAATATTAACTACTGTGTAATACCCTTTACTGTATTATATAATATTTGATTGTTGTTACATAAGCTGTTTTTTTTAATGATATTAACAGAAAGAAAAGTTAGCATAGAATGAATTTAATTGTATTAAATAAATAAATAAATAAATAAATAAATAAATAAATACTATATTTAGTTTTGTTAAATGAATACATTAGTATATTAAAAAGTAAATTATATAATATGTATCATGCTAATATTTCAGTAAACTATTAGCAAAATTATTAAATAATATTTTCTACACCTGTAATGTAAAAGTGTAAAACAATGAAAATTAAATAATATACAAATGTAAAAATTGAGAGTATTAAGAAACAAAAAAAAAGTAAACAAAATCAAATGAGAAAATAGAAATTAGGAAATAGAGATTAGAAATTAGAAAATTAAAAATTGAAAAATAAACATAAACATAAACATAAACATAATCAAAATAAACAACAAACAGGCAAACAAATTTCGACTAGTTACCTGCGAGGATTCAAAGGAGTCCTGTCAAGCGAAATACTACGTCGATAGGATTCTAAAGATATAGAAGATCTTGTGCTACTTGAGGAACTTCTCCTACGTTGTCTTCTTCCTTCAAGAGGATCAACGGTTGATTTGCCAGTAGATCTTGCAAATAAATTCAAAATATCAGTTAATGAAACAACACCAATTAATTTTCCACTTCCAATAGGAGTACTTGGTAAATCTGAATCCAATTCTGGACTTTGAGGGTCATGAGGATCAATAATCCATAATCTATGAGAATTGGTTGCAACTAATTTTGCAATTGTATGAGCAAGGGTTGATCTTTTAGAAACGTAAAATACAGGATAAGAATCTTGACCATTTTCTACACCACGCCCTGAAAGTATATGTGTTATAAATTGAAGACAAGTACATTTTAATAAAGGAGCTGATGAAGATTTTGTAAGTAATTTAACATCTACAACAGAAATATTTCCAAGAAGACTATTTTGAGAATCAGTTACTGCAAGAGATGATATTGATTCTTCATTCATTTTTTGAAGTGCAGCAATAACTGATTGATTTTCTGTAATTGATACAACATTTGAAGAACCAATTTTTAAATCTGCTAAAGTTCTCCCTAAAAGTGACTCTACAGATGCAAATTGACGAATATTTTTCCAAAAATATCTTATAAGACGACGTTGCGAAAGAATACCAATAATTTTACCATCTTTTTCAGAGATAGCTATACGATGAACACCTGAACCAAGTATTTCAGTAATTGTTAATAAATTATCAGATTTTGCAACAATTATAAATGGTTCTCTTGGACCTAAAGTTGCAGCAAATCTAACTGGAACTTGTTCACCACGACGGGCCTTTTCAACATATTCTTTAACTTGTGCTGAATTATCAACAGGTTCAAGATAACCCATCACAACTAAAAGATAAGCATTAAGATTTGCATAATCAAATGATTCAGATATATTATCATTATTTGAATGAAATCTAATTGGAACTGATGTAAGATTATGTGTAAGCATAACATCATGAGCGGCTTCGACAGAAAGATCATCATCAACGCATACAAAATTTGCATTTTGGGTTAAATCTGAAAGAGAAATAGTAGTCCAATCAACATGTTTAGAATTTGGATCATTAGAATTATTTTCACCTAATAAGATTTGCTGTTTAGAAGATTGTGGTGGCGTTGAAAGTATATCAGCAATAGAGGCACTATTATTTCTATCATGAGAAATTCCACTAACACGAGGTGATGGAGGAGGTCTAATCCCAGACGAAGATGAAGAAAGAGAAGGTCCTAATGAAGATTTATTTGATGCCAGAGAAGCGATAGAAGCTGATCTTGATCTATTAGGAGAGCGTGACTGCACCATATTTGAAGTAAATAAAAAAAAATCTGTTATTATTAAATATTAATTTTAAATTATTATTTTATAATTATTTTATAAGTAATTATTTGATGTTGAATTGTGTTCAACCAGTAAATAATTTAAAATAAACTATTAGTATTAAAAAAATAATCTAATTATATAAAGTTAATAAAATAAATTATCCAATTTGTATAAATTTATTATAATCACTTTTAATTTTATTTAATGTTTTTTAATCTTATTTAATATTATTTTACTTTTTTTTATATATTTTTTTAACCTTTAAGATTTACGTTTTTTTTTTTAATAGGTGATATAAACTTTAAAGTTTAAACTGTAGTCACTGTAAGAATCTTTAAGTGTTGGTTGTCATGGTTATTTATTTTAATTTTACATGTGAATAATTTCTTTTGTTGTTATGGTAACTATCTGATTTAATCTACTGTATATCATTTGAAGTATATTTATTTTTTATTATATTCTATAGTATTATATTATATTTTTTTATATTATAAATTTATATAATAACAATAGTATTGATCGCATTATTTTATTATAGAATAGTATTTATTTTATTTAATAGTTATATTCTAGTTATACTCTAGTTTAAATTGTTTATTGTATTATATAGACCTAATTTATATTTTCTAAAATTTAACTGTAGGTGGTTGGTTGTTGTGGTTACGTACCTATTTTTGATAGGTTATTATACTATCACACTTTAAAGTATGGAGTCTGGGTATGAAGATGCTATAATAGGATATAATATATGTAATATATGTAATATATACAATAAAATACAATAAATAAAAAAATAAAAAAATAAACAAAACAAATAAGAAAATAAATATAATAAAATCTAATAATACTATAACGCTTAATTAATTCCTTATAAAATAATATGTATAATGTATAACAATTATGTATTAAATATATTATGTGATTATTTAAACATCACGTAGCTATGGCAACACAAATCACGTAAATGTGTGGACTTAAGAATCTTAATAATGCAAACGTTCCGATTATTTTCCCCTCAATATGACTATAGGTATAATTACGTTTTAAGTCATAGTCATATATTAAGGCAGCTTAAAGTATTACGTAGCTGTAATTATTAAGTATATTAAAGCGTGGTGTTTTATTTAATAACGTGGGAGTTGTAAGTATTAGCGCTTAACGTGGTATATGTGCTGTATTGGATTGGAATGGTGGGAGTATGAAAATATGAATAGAGTATTTACATGATTAATTCTTTCATTAGTGTAATTAATGTAAAAACGTAATTTTATAATTACAATGTAATATGATTCTTATAATATTTAAAAATATTTAAACCTAATAATATAAACAATTAATTGTCTGTCAATATGTTTGACAATAGTAATCTATTGACTTTCGGAATAGGCACGGATTGTGAATCACTATAATTTTCGCTTCTAAAATTATTAAAAGAGTCGCTACAATATTATATGTATTATAATTATTTTATTATTATTAATAATAATTTCCATATTATTTATTATTTATTATTTATTATTTATCATTTATCATATATTATTTAATATTTAATATTTACTATTTACTATTTATCACCTATTATGTATTAAATTATATAAATATAAATTTATTACCCTTCTTGGACCATAGTTGCCATATTGCCTAATAAAGTATTTTATCTTTATAGCAAAAAAATAACTTTTTAATGTCTATAACAACCAGGTACTATTGCTTTTGGTGGTTGACTCAATATAGTTAATTAAAATTATTTAATATATACCCATAGTAACGGGTTAATATATTTATTAAATATTTGCGACTAAGAGATATACTAGTTAATAATAATATAAATAAATAAATAAAAAAATTTTTTTTTTTTATTAAAACCTCTTACGTATTCTAAACTCAATGATTAATTACACATGTTAATAAATTATAAACAACAAATAATTAATTAATTAATTAATTAATTGATTAATAAATAAACAAATAAATAAACAAATAAATAAATAAATAAAGACGGCATTAACAGTAAATATATACATACATAACTTAATAAATATTAAAATATGATTCAATTTATTTTTAATTATTATAATAAAACCGGGTAATTGCGCCTTTTGCCGCGCTAAATACCGAATTCGCTAGTAAAAAAATACAAGAATTTACAAGCAAACTTTTTTATTTATTATGTCAGAAATATTAAATTATTATGTAAAATATTTGCGTCAATGTCTAAAAGGTTATTTTTTGGGAGTAAAAGAATTATGTCAATTGTATTTATACTGTAGAAAAGTTTAGAAAATGGTAATTGTAAACTATATTTTATAATAATAGATAATAATAATATATGTATACAAATAAATATATAAAATATATAAAATATATAAAATATATAAAATAAATTAAATAAATATATAATTTATTTGATAATATTTAGTATTTAATAATATAATACTATTTATTATCCGTATACTAATATAACTTCAATTAATACGAGAGATTCTTTAGTATTCATTTTATTATATTTATATTATCGAATACTTTATACAGTATATACCATTATTATTTGTTTGCATTTATATAAACATATATATATATATATATATATATATACATACATACATACATACATATACATATTTTACTACAACAATTTATTTAAAAGCATACAATGAATCAAACAAAAACACCTCCAAGTTCTCCAGACAGTCTCTTACATAATATACACCAAGATTCAGCGGTAAGAAAAAGAGTTGGAAAAGCATGTGATTGTTGTAGAATTAAAAAATCAAAATGTGATGGTAGAAAACCATGTTCGAGATGTTTGGCAGATCACAAAATTTGTACTTTTACTGAAAGGAAAAAATCAAAGGAACGTACTTATCCTACTGGTTATGTTGAACTTTTAGAATCACGTATAGATTTACTTCAATCTGCAATGGAAGAACTTATTAAAAGGGTCTCTCGTAATGAAGATGTTCGTCCCTTATTGTCTAAAAATGGTTCTTTTTCAATAAATTACGTATTAGAAGAATTAAACAAAAATCGTAACTACCCTTCTTCTTTTACTTTTTTTCCTATAGATACTAATAGTAACATTGTTAATAGTAATGTTGATAAAAGTATAAACATTAAAAATGAACATATAAATAATATAAATAATATTAATAATAGTACAAATAATAATAATAATAATAATACAAATAATACCAATAATACTGATACTAATAATTCTACTGCTACTAATACTAATACTAATACTAATACTAATACTAATACTAATACTAATACTAATACTAATACTAATACTAATACTAACACTAATACTAATACTAATACTAATACTAATACTACTGATAATAATAATACTACTAATACTACTAATAATAATAATAATACCAACAATATTATCCCTATAGAAGAGAATAAATTTGAAAACATATCGGAAAATATTAAATCAGAAGATATAACCTTAACTACACAATTATCAATAGATACAAATACTTCAATGTCCCCGCTATCCGACTCAACACTATCCGCAACTTCGTCAATATTTAATCCTTACCCCACCCCCACATCTATATCCACTAATTCGACCCCCAACACACCAGCCACACTTGACGCCACTTCACTTACTTCCTTTAATAATACACTTTCTTTGGATTCACTTACTACAATTAAGATGGAAGATGATCCAGTTTCTACATGGTCTATCTGTCCATCAACACCAGATCCTTCTTTTGTTCCTATTAATATAGATATTAATACAGATATAGCTAATGCAACTACTATTTCACCATTAATAGACAATCCGTGTATCGACTGTGGGGGTTCCGGTATAAACTCTTCCACAAGTCTTATTTCTTGTTGTCTAATGAATGACAACGGAACAAATACTGATGTAGATTCTGATTTTGGCTCTCCACAAATAGATCCTTCAGTTTTTCTTCCATTATCTAATTATGATCCTAATGATTTCCTTATAAGCACAATGGATACTACATCAAATTCTATGGTTTTCCCTCAACCACTTACACTTAATGACTGTGCTCAAAAACAAATAGATCAATCTGACAAGTTAAACGATGTTTGGCTAACAGTCGGAAATGATCATTTAAATCTTGAATTACAATAGACTT
>JAJMCY010000147.1:15267-26106 GCA_030565755.1 Ascobotryozyma cognata
TTTTTTTTTTTTTTTTTTTTTTTTTTTTTTTTTTTTTTTTTTTTTTTTTTTTTTTTTTTTTTTTTTTTTTTTTTTTTTTTTTTTTTTTTTTTTTTTTTTTTTTTTTTTTTTTTTTTTTTTGATTTATTTTTTGTTTATTAATTATCGTTTTATGATCAAATACTAATATTGTTTATCTTTTACTTATTATTTATTTTTTTTATGACTTAATATTAATTACAATTAATATTTCTTATTTATTTATTTATATTATATTATAGTTTATATTTATTATTTATTCGTTTAATTATTTATTTTTTACCGCTTTCTGATATTTATTGTTAATTATATTATACTTTAACATTTTTATTATTTACTAATAATTATAATTATTTTAATCTTCTACTTTATTAAACGACAATGCTATAGATGGGATGGTAGTTTTTATTTCATTCATTCATTCATTCATTCATTTATTTATTCTGTTATGATTTTTTCTTTCTTTTACATTAATTAATTTTATTAATTTTTAATTTAATTATTATTGTTGGCATTAAAAGTTTTTATTGCACTGTCAAAATAATTATTCATTCATTGACTATGTTTGTATATTTATTGCTGTTTCTTTTATTTACTTATAGATAGATGCATTGTAAATGGTTGTTTAATCATTAATTATTTATTATTTATTGTTTATATTTATTATTTACCGTCGTTTATTGATTATTATTACTTAAAATATGTTTTATAATATTATTTACTTTTCTAGTAATCAATATCTAATCAAGAAAAAATATTTTGTAAAATATTAAAAATTGTTTTGTAAAATATTTTTTAATAAAGCGGAATGTAATGTAAATCATTATTAGTTAATAATATTAGTAATTAGTAAACAAATTAATATATAGTTTTATTAATAATTAAAAATAATAATATATAATAAATTATAAATATTTGACGTAATATTCTTTATTTATAATTATTTCTTTTGTATTAATTTCGTAATTCTGTGTGACTAAATTTGTCTGCATTGATGAATATATTATATCTGTATATGTTGTATTATTTTGTGTGGTTGGTTATTAATTTATTACCTTGGTTACATACAAATTAACTATTGTTGCCTCTTTAAGGTGGGGAATAAATTAATAGGGAATTAAAAAAAGAATTTTCATCTACGGTTAAATAACTATCTAATTAATGAAAATGACTCTAATTACAAAATTTTTTTTTTTTTTTTTTTTTTTTTTAATTAATATTCTTAATAGGAAGTAAATGTAAATGTTATATATATTGGGTATGATCAAATATTAATAATGCAAATTTCAAATTCTCGAATTCAGCCGTAATTTACGCCTGACGTAATTTACTAACTGATTATAAATTATCTACGTTCCCATTTCAGTAGAAATGTTTTTTTTCTTAATAATTTTATGTTTTTGTCGTTTTATAAGATTGTGCGTTGTTAGGTGACACAATTTCTTTAAATTTTATATATGGAGCAATGAACCACCGATATAATCTCACATAAACTATTAGTTTATCTATACTATAGAACATTACGATATTTGCAATTTACAATTTACAATTTACAATTTGTATTACATTAGGAACAAAAGGAATGATTTTCGTTTAATTTATTTTACAAAATAGCATAAAGTTTAAATTTTTACACCCTTTTTTATTTTTTACATAACAGTTCCGTTCTATTTGTAAATACTTTTTATTTTTACAAAATAATTTAAACGCGTCGAAATTTATATAAAATAGTATAAATAAATATATAACGTATTTTTCTTTTTTTTTCATAAATAATTATGCTTACAAAATAAAATAATTTAATAAATGACAATAAATAATATGCTCTATAAAGCAATACACACATCTATTTATATTGTATTATGAATTATTATTATATATTGTCTAGATCTGGTAAAAAAATCCATGTGATTCAAACTGCTTTCTCGTATAACAAATAATAAATAAGACTATCTTACATAATAATATTTATGTTCCTAGCGCCTTTTTAACCGAAAAGATAAATTTGCTATAGAAACCAGCACATAATTACCCGGAATAAAAATAAGAAAACGTATATTTAGATAGATAATAATAAATAGTCACAATATCACTATGACAACACAATCTATCCTATATAATATCTTTCTTATATAACCTTAAAGACTAATCTTTTTTCAGAGCATTTTTATTTTTATTATTATTTATTATTATTTATTTTCTATTTTTAATTTTTTAGTTTTTCCAATTCATTGTTTTTTACTGGGTTGAAAATATTTTTATTTTATTTTATTTTATTTTATTTTGCTATTGTTTTTGTCATACATAAACAAATTATTAGCAAAATTTAATTACAAAGTTTACTAACAAAATTAAATTTTTGTATTAATTAATAGTATATTTAATAAATATATTTACTATTTTTTATTTTATTTTATTTTATTTTATTTTATCTTTTATTTTATTTTATTTTATTTTATTTTATTTTATTTTATTTTATTTTTTTTCCTGTCTTTTTCTGTTGTAGCCGGTGTTGCGTGCAATAATGATCAACAGAGAAAATTGCCACAAACAAGGAAATCATCAAAATAATTTTGAAGATAACAAAGGACCTGAAATGGAAAAATCAACCAAAGTTGTTTCAATGAATGGTTCAAGAATTAAAGGAAAAAATAAAGTTATTGTACATAAAAAATTAGATACAAGAGTAGAGTCAAAATCAGAGACAGGAGTAGAGCCAATAATGGAAAATTTATTTGCAATGGAAATGAGTAATTCTAAATTGCCTATTGTAAATAAAGACCAAGTTGAAGATACAGGCGAGGCTATGGAAGTGGAAATGAATAATGGATATATAAATGAAGATGCTATAAATGTAGATAAAGATAATAATATTGACGACAACAGTTTTTATAAACTTAATTTTCCTTTTTACTCCATGTCCGAATCATTTTCCAATAATGAACATAGTTCTTCTAAAGCTAAAATAAGCTCTAACAGTGAATATCATACTTACAAAACCAGATCATACTCTAACGATGAACCTAGTTCTTCTTCCAAAAATTCTAATAATGAATCTATTTCTTCTAGATATAAACCATACTCAAACAATGAGCATAATTATCTTAAATCTAAAACACATTCTAATAATGACTTTGGTTCTTCTAGATATAAACCATATTTCAATAACGAATCTGGTTCCTCTAGATCTAAATCATACACTAACGATGAAATTAATTCTTCAAAATTTAAACCATACTCTAATGATTCATTTAATCTTCCTACATTCAATCCATATTCAAATGATGAGCCAAGTTCTTCTAAATCCAAAGCATCATCTACTGATTCATTTAATTTTCCTACATTTAATACTTATTCTAACGAAGATCGTAGTTCTTCTAGATCTAAAACACATTCTAATGATTCATTTAATCTTCCTACATTTAATCCATATTCTAATGATGAACCAACTTCTTCTAGATCTAAGACACATTCTAATGATTCATTTAATTTCTCTACATTCAATCAATATTCTAACGATGAACCTAGTTCTTCTACATCCAAAACATACGATGAGTCTAGTTCACCTACATATGTATCATACTCTAAAGATGATTCGGATTCTGCAGAAATTGGTTCCTCACGATACAGCGGCAACATGCAAAATGCACACAACAATACATCGTCAATTATTAAAACAAACAATCAAAAAATTAGACATGTTCATAAATTGCGCTCAAATGTTAAAAGAAGTAGTGCTTTTTCAATTAACAACAGTATCAATAGCGGTGAAAGCAGTGTAGAATTTATGCCAAGCAGATTACATTTAAATTCCGATAACATTACTTATTCTTTGGAAAATTCAGAAACAGATTCACATGCAAGTTCAAAGTCAAATTTAAAGTCAAATTCAAAGTCAAATTCAAAGTCAAATTCAAAGTCAAATTCAAAGTTAATTTCAAACTCAAATTCTAGCTCAAAGTCAAGCTCAAAGTCAAAGTCTATTTCGAAATCAAAGCCAAAGTCAATTTCGAAAACAAGCTCAAAGTCAAGCTTAAAAACAAACTCAAACTCAAACTCAAACTCAAACTCAAACTCAAACTCAAACTCAAACTCAAACTCAAACTCAAATATGGAGTCATACCCAAAATTAAAATCACATACACATACACATGCACGCTTTAAAAATAACTTATCAAATTCAAAACCAGTTGGTCTTTATACGCCCGACTCTTTTGATACGCCCGCTAGTGTATCCAAACCTCTTTCATCTAATTCTTCATCCAAGTCTTCATCTAAGTCTTCATCCAAGTCTTCATCTAAGTCTTTACCTAAGTCTTCATCCAAGACTTCATCCAAGACTCCATCCAAGAGTTCATCCAAGACTCCATCCAAGAGTTCATCCAAGTCTTTGTCCAACTCTTCATCTAATTCTTCATCTAATTCTTCATCTAATTCTTCATCTAATTCTTCATCCAATACTTCATCCAATTATTCATCCAATTCTTCATTATCTGCATCATTACGTGACAGTAGATACCAGGATAGTTCTCTTTTTTTATCAAAAGCTATGAGAAAAGAAACTTATTATATAAGAGATTATGGGTATAGTTCAAACAGGACAAATATAGATCTTGGAATTAAATGCTCTCAAGGTTTCATATGGGATACAAATATTTTCAATAGTTCCTCTCCATACTATGAACCTAGCGACATTTCATATAAAACTGAAGTTCATGAAATTTATATTGACGAGTGCGACGAAGATATATTTCCTTTATGATAGTGTGTATATGTATAGATTACACAGGAATATATAGGCATAGGCATTTGTATGAAATTACAGGCATTTACATGAATTTATATGAATTTACATGCATTTTGTTTATTATATATACTTTTTGTTATTGTATCAGTTTATATTGGTCTCCTATTTTAATTTTTATCTGATTTTTTATCTTCTCTGTTTAATTTTTATTGTTATTTATTATTGGAGGCGGAGCGAGGTTGATTAAGAGTGCAGTACTATTACATATTTTTTATTACTTATCATATATTTAGTTATTATTTTAGTATTTTTTTTTTTTTAGTTATTTACTTGTTAGTTATTTCTTATATTTTTTACTCTATCACTGTTAGTTAAGCTCATAGATATACTTATAATATTGACTTATTAAACTTCTTGATGGTATAAACAAAAACATTGGTTCCTGACTTTTTAAAAGATCAATATTATTTGAAATCATTTGGTTACCAATAATTTTAACTGCTTTTTTATTTGATGTTACTGTAGTTAAATCTGATTGTATTCCTAAAGAAAAAATATCTTTATTAACTTGACTTTCTTTACAAGTATTTATAGAATTTTGAATGATAGTTTTTGATTTTAATTTTAATTGATTGTTATTTAAAATTAAATTATTTAAATCATTTTTCTTTACAATTTGTATAGGAAAAAGTGATTCTATACCTTTTAATGAAAATAAATTATTTGGGATTTCTGATAATTTATAATTAATGTTAATATTAGATAATAATGTATTATCATTTAATAATAAACTTGCTCTGATAATTTCCAATGGGGAAGCTGGTAAAGTAATTATTAAATTTTTAAATTTTTGCACTGCAGATTCTATAGCTATTAATTTGTGTTCATGTCTATCATTATTAGTATTGTTTTTATTATTTATAATACAATTTTGTATGATATTTGCAAATAAAGACTTATTTGTATCAATTGTAAAATCATGTTCAATTTCTTCTTTTATTTGATTTAATAATGGAATTGGAATTGGAATTGGAATTGAAGTTGAAATATTATTATTTAGATTATTATTTTGAATATTTATGCAATTTTCTATGCATTCCCTTAATTTGGATGTATCTAAATTTGTAATATCTGATACAATTAAAATCATAGCAGTTACACCAAGATTTAAAATATTAGTAACCCCACGTTCCGAGCATTGATTTAATATTGTTTTAGGTTGTGAAAATACATTAATATCCATACCAGTAGTAAAATCATGCGATTTTTTTAAAAAATCAACTTGTATAGACATACAAAGTAAATATTTTATAATTTTTAAATTTAAAATTATATCTGCTTCATTATCATCATCAATTATAAACAAAAAAGTAATACTTGGATGTCTAATTCCAACCCATGTCTGTTTAGATGCAATTAAAAGTTTCCTTGCATTTAGTATAATTGGTGAATTATCATATATTATCTTTAATTCGTTTTCTTTTAAATCTGATAGTTCCAAAGCCATATAATCAAAAATTATATTAGACACTATTTTAACCCATTTTTCTCCATATTCACAAACTACATCAACTGATACTTTTTCTTTGTTAGCATTATTAGCATTTTGATTATCATTTTTGTTAGCACTAATAACATCATAACTTATTTGTAAACAAATAAATGTAACCTTTTTATAAGCATTAACAACTTTCCAGATTGTCTCATAAAAATTAACGTTTGAAGATTCAACTAGTTTTTTTAACGATGAATAATCATTTTTGATATATTTCTAAATATTAGTTTAGTTAGCATATAATGTAATAAGCATAAATATTTATAAATATTTATAAACAATTATAAAAAATATATAAATAAATGTGTCTAATAACCAACTTTTTCTATAGTTTTTAACTCAGATTGTATCAAACTGTAAAATTTACTAGCAGGACCTTCGCTTAATGTTTTCCCAGATTTTTTTAAACTGATTTCTATGCCTTTCGAATTTTTAATCTCAATTAGTAACCTTTTAAACCGATCTTGAATTAAACTAATCTGCATATTAACGTCTTCCATATTTGTTATTTATTGTATCCTTTAATAAATGAGAATTTACAAATATTTAAAATAAAAATCATCCCAAAGTATTGTATTATAAATATATAAATATTAATTTGAACTAAAGATAAACAATAATTTAAATAATGTACAAAAAGAGGAAGAAGAGAGAAAATAAATATGAAATAAATTATAATAAATTATAATAAATAAGAATAAATAAGAATAAATAAAATAATATTAAATAAATATGAAATAAATATAAATAAATATAAATAAATAAGAATAAATAAGAATAAATAAAATAATATTAAATAAATATGAAATAAATATAAATAAATATAAATAAATATAAATAAATATAAATAAATAAATATAAATAAATATAAATAAATATAAATAAATATAAATAAATATAAATAAATATAAATAAATATAAATAAATATAAATAAATATAAATAAATATAAATAAATATAAATAAATATAAATAAATAAAAATAAATATAAATAAATATAAATAAATATAAATAAATATAAATAAATATAAATAAATATAAATAAATATAAATAAATATAAATAAATAAAAATAAATATAAATAAATATAAATAAATATAAATAAATATAAATAAATGTAAATAAATTTAAATAAATATAAATAAATATAAATAAATATAAATAAATATAAATAAATATGAAAATAAATATTAAAATAAATATGAAATAAATAAATGATAAACAAGAATAGGAACTATAATGATAAACAAAATGATAAACAAGAAGTCAAAAATAAAAACAAATAACGATAACTAAAAGGTACTAAAACAGCCTCAATGAATCAAATGCAAGCCACTAAATAATCAAAAACAACCACACAAACGGTTAACTAAATTCGAATATATATGAATAAGTATAAAAATAGATAGACGTTCCTTTCCCTTACTTCATTTATATATTATATATATATTTCTTAGTCCTTATGATAAAATCCAACACATAAAATGAGTTCTCAACGCATAAAATGAGTTCTCAACGCATAAAATGAGTTCTGAGAAATTCTAAAAACTTCGATGTCTTTAAAGAAACAGGCCCTAAATTAATTATAGAATCCTTTCTTTGCATTTCTAATAAATCGTCCAATTGTAAATCTATAATACTCAAAGGATTTATTTTGTCTCTATGAGTCAGTTTAATATTAAAAACACCAGGTGAAGAAGAGGAAATCGCAAAACATAAATGACTTGTAATATCTTCTGGAAGTTCACAGGAAAGAATGGCACCATTACGTAATAAAAGATCATAAGAATATTTTTTCACTGATACAGAAGAATTTTTAATAAATCTTAATTGATGAGGAATAACACTACCACCTTGAGTACGAGAATATTGTCCGTAACCAGATTGTGTTCTAACATTTTCTAAATAGGATTTATATGCATCAATTTGTGATAAAAGATAAGAATTATGCTCTGTAATACTTGCTAATGCAGTCTGAAGAAGTTCAATTTCATTTTCTACACGTTCCTTTAAAGAGCCAAGCATTGCTAGCTCCTTTTCAACTTCCGAATTTAATAAATTATTATTATCACTCAAATCAATAATTCCACGACTAATCAACTCTTTAAAAATGTTTAAAACTTTTTCTCCCCTAGTCTTAAGTATACTATCATCAACTGTAACAGAGTACTTTGCAATTTTTTCAAGCTGTAATGGTCGTGAGAGAATATAACTACCTGGTTGAATTGATCGAATAATTAAAACTATATATGTTTTAGCTTCCATAAAAAGAATATCATCCTGATTAAACTCAGAAGACTTCCGAATATCCTCAATAAAACTATCCCACCTACTGAAAAGTGGTAATGATATTGTATAATCTTCTGAAGTTGGCACTGGTTGAGGAGGAAGACCCAAATCATCTAATAAAATTTTAAATTTAGAAGAAGCATCATAATGAGTTAGAGCATTTTTATATTGGTGAAGAATATTATGAGTAGAGTATAATTCATTTAAAGTGATATTTAAAGTAAGGTTATTATTTGACAATGCGACGTATTTTTCAGTTTCCAATTCTTCGTAAAAATCTGGAACATCACATAATTCATGAAGAAAAGAAACTAAAGAAGAAGTATTCTTTTCAATAAATGGAGATAGTGAATCCATATAATCTTCCTTTGCTGTCTTTGTTTGGTTTACTAAATTTTGAATTGATTTAGCAACTAAAAGAAGAGTTCTGCGTTGTTGTAGATCAGGTTTTGCGTGAGTTAAAGCATATGATTCGGGGGTAACTATTGCAGGATTTACAAATCGTAAGAAAAAAAAGGCGCTGATCAAGGAACAAAGAAGATCATCAGGAGCTGAAGGATAATTTCTTTTTGTTAAGACTCTGATTTGTTTGCATAGCCATCTGATTCCAAACGGTACTAAATTAACATTTTTTATTATAGATTGGAAAAAGGAGTCTACAATCTGTAAAAGTGTATCAGTTCTTTGTTTTTTAATATTAGTTATTGTGTCGTCATTAGAAGGATCGAATTGTAAATTATCTCTGTCTGGGTAAATTTCTCGTTGAATTTTTAATGGATCTATTTCTAGATTTAAATGTTTATTATTAAGAATGTTTTCAAGATGGGAGAGAATGACAGTTTTAAGATATGTTGTACCTGGGCTTCTTCTTGTGTAAGTTGCGATCATTTTTGAAAGAGGAGTGTTTGCACGAAGAAGAGAGGAAGAGTCTACACTTTCTTCAAACTGTCTTGTAAGAACTAGTTGGAATACTGAAAGAAGCAAATATTCTTCTCTTAGATCGTATTGATTCCCGTATATTGTAAACATAACGATTTCTAATAAGGAGTCTCTTTGTTTTATGTTAACTAGTTGACATAAATCTGCTATATATTTTGGATCATTCTGTAGTGTGTAAAAGAGATTACTGTATTTGTCTAGTGTGAAATTGTCTGGGAAATTTCCTTCTGGCATTGAAGTTGAAAACGATATGCGTCTTGCCATTTCGTTTTTCTGTTTGTTAGCGTGTAAATAAATGTGTAAATAAATGTGTAAATAAATGTGTACTTGGAAATCTTACCTCTTCCATTGCAATTTTGTCTTGGATAAGCAAAGCTATTCTAGAATCCATGTATCGGATATCTTTTTCTAGAAAGAAATTTGTTTTTGAAAGGGAGGAAATTTCTTCTTTCAGAAGAGCTAATTTCTGTTGTACTGTAGATGTTAGTATTATATCATAATTGAGTTTATTGAATTGGATTGTAGATGAAATCGAAATAGAAATAAATGAATAAGTAAATAATAATAAATAATAATAAATAATAATAAATAATAACAAATAATAATAAATAATAAATAATAATAAATAATAATAAATAATAATAAATAATAACAAATAATAATAAATAATAACAAATAATAATAAATAATAATAAATAATAACAAATAATAATAAATAATAATAAATAATAATAAATAATAACAAATAATAATAAATAATAATAAATAATAATAAATAATAATAAATAATAACAAATAATAATAAATAATAATAAATAATAATAAATAATAATAAATAATAATAAATAATAATAAATAATAATAAATAATAACAAATAATAACAAATAATAATAAATAATAATAAATAATAATAAATAATAATAAATAATAATAAATAGTAAAAACAAATTGACTCACATTTTGAAAGCTCATCATTAATTCCGCTCTCCTCATTGACTGAAGCCATTTTCATGCTGCTAATAGCTGAAAGACGTTTTGCCGATAAAGAATTGGAAGTTTGCTGCTGTAATAAATGCAAACTAGAGGAATTATTTGAATTGGTATTAAAATTGTCTATACTAGGACTCTTCCATGAACCAGATCTCGAAAGTGATACTGATGGAGCACCAGAAAAAGATGAAAATGATGTTGCTGCTGACGAGCATGACGGTCTTCTAAATGTAGTTGCCATTGTACATTTTACTATGAGTATATTTTGATTATATGTTAATTGTATGTTAATTATATGTT
>JAJMCY010000148.1:0-25897 GCA_030565755.1 Ascobotryozyma cognata
TTTATTTATTTATTTATTTATTTATTTATTTATTTATTTATTTATTTATTTATTTATTTATTACTCTATTTTTTTTATTCTATTTTATTTTATTTTTTATTTCAATACACCTTGTTAATTCATCCCATACAAACCGTTTAAACAGAATATAAAATTGTGTGTAAATTGATCAAGTGGGTATAATTTAGTGAGGGTAAATAATTTTTTAGCTTGTTGCTCTGGTTATTGGGTTTTTTCATGTTTACTATACTTAATAATATTATTGTGGAGGCAGAGAGTAAAATAGGTATTAGTATATGTTTCCATGGCAATATATTAGTAAATGAGATGATTATTATGTACTTTTTAATGATATAATGTAGTATAGTATATATAGTATATATAATATATATATAACAGTGTAATATAATGTAATATAATATAATATATTGTAATATAATATAATAGTTCTTCTTCCAAACGTAGTTTAGTAATTGAATTTATTTGTATTAAGTATTTTGTTTTTTAATTTAATTTTAATATAACCTCAATTGCAATTTCAATTTCAATCTTAATTTCAATTATAATCTTAATCATAATCTCAATTCCAGTCACTATTTAGTTTCAATAGTAGTGATATTTAGATTATTTTTTTAATAGTACACGGCGGGGCAAAATGCCAAGGAAATACAACCATCTGTAATTTAGAAGATGCCTTACGAAAATCGTACAAAAAGTAATAAAAATTGAGAGAGCAACCTTCAAAAAACGCGCGCGGCTTTTAAGGGTTCCGGTAAAAAATTGCAAATATTTCACTATGGAAACCACTTGCATATATATGGGAAACCCTACCGAAACCGTAAAAATAGGTTTGAAGCCTTAATACTAGAGTACCGGTACTATACTAATATAGATAATTTTTGTTTTTAAAATACAAGATGGCAACAGAATTCCTACAGAATTTCTTGATTTTTAAGCGGTTTTTTTTTTTTTTTTTTTTTTTTTTTTTTTTTTTTTTTTTTTTTTTTTTTTTTTTTTTTTTTTTTTTTTTTTTTTTTTTTTTTTTTTTTTTTTTTTTTTTTTTTGGGAATCCTGTGTGATTACAATTAGTACTTCCAAAAATCACTCGCTCTGTATCTAGTGCTTCAGTTTCAAATTTTTATTTTTAGCAAATATCTATTTTTGTAGAGTGTTTATCTGTAGAATGTATTTTTTTGTACGCTTATTTTTGTAAATAAATTCTTTTTTATAAAATATAATTTAATAACCCATACTTTTGACATATAATTTAGAACACATGTATACAATCATATACAACAATTTAAACAATTCATACTATCATTATATAAAAGAACGAAAATAACTTCATAAATATAAAAGTAAAAAGATAAAATAATCTAAATACACAAAAAAAAAAATTACACAGAAACAAAATTAACAAAATCATATAAACAAAAAAAACATCATACATAAATTATAATGTAGAAAATTTTGAAATATTTATCAAAATCTACTTGCGTCTCCAATTAAACATCTTTTCAAAACGTTGATGATATGTCTTCTTTTGATTTTCCTCAAAAGTACGAGCAGTTTCAATTCCATCAACAGAATTAACCCCACGATTCGCTAAATCCTTTTCTGCATCTTCTGCAATACTATCTAAAGATTGAACTAAACTTGGATCCTTAGCAATTTCATCAACACCTAAATTATCAACAACATCTGCAACCATATGAATCTTTGCATTCTTTATATCACTAATACCATACCATGTAATGAAACCCATACCAAGGAATGCAGTAATACAAGAAAATACCATTGCAACAATACCTTTAGCAACAAATCCGTTAGGAAGTGGTTTAACATTAACATGCTGTCCAGTAAGATCCATAAAGTCAGTATGATTAGCTGCATTTCCAACGTAAGGTGTTGATGAATTCTGACATAATTCTTGAGAATTATGAGTTAAATGTTGAGAAATATTACCCCTAATTTGATCAGGTGCTTCAACAATAGTAAGAGCCAATCCTTGTTGAAGATGCCATTCAATATGACAATGGTAGTACCAAATACCTGGATTAACTGCACGGAATCGAATGACAAAGTACCCATTTGGACGAACATATAAAGTATCTCTTCTCATAGGATAAGGATTTCTAGTACCTGGATTTGCTGGGTCATATGAGATAAAAATATTATCATCACCACTTTCATCTGATCTTTCGATTGTTTGGAAAACATGACCATGTAAATGGAAGGGATGAGTACCTGGATCTTCAGAATTAACAATAATTTCAATAGAATTATTATATTCAAGAACAAAAGGATGAGTAGCAGTACCATAGATTGCTGGCTGGTTTGCAGTTTCATCATCAGGAGCAGAAAGAGAACTCATAAGAGTTGGTACTTTTGGTCCGATATAAGAGATATCATTGAAAAAAGCATAATTAGCACCATCATTACGAACAACCATTTGAACGGTAACATTGATAGTTTGTACAATTTCATCATCAGGAATCATAGGCTCATGATCTAAAGGAACAAGGTCGAAATCATCAAAAAAGTCAAAAGTATCAACGATAGAAGCAGCAGGATAATCAGATTGTGCTACATTATCATCATAAACCAACCATCCAGTTACATTCCAATCTAAACCATCAGGAATGACATCAAAAAGGCCAGAATCCATAGATCCAACAAATGGGAAAACAGTTGGATCGCTTGAAGTTAAATTTTTCGTGGTTAATAAAATGGTGTATCTTTGAGAAGTTGTAATATAAACCATAGAAGCAGTTTGTGGTTCAGTATAAATACCATCAACTTCAACAATTTGAAAATCATGATTTTCAAACCAAATATAAAAAGATGCAAAGGCGCCAATATTAATAAGTCGAATTCTATAAGTTTTATTTTGTTCAACTTTAAATGGAAGATTTTGTGTATCATTAAGAAGACCGTTATTTGGGACAGGTTCGGCACCTGTTGGATTAGTTACAGAAAGGAAAGATGATTCAAGAACAGCATTTAATTCATGATACCAATCAGACATTGTGAGAACAATATCACCATCAATTTGATCAATAAATGGATCATCTGGATCATCGATTATTAAAGGACCTCTAAGACCATCAGGGTATTGACCCATATTATGAGAATGATACCAATAAGTTCCAACTTGATTTAAAGTGAAATTATAAACTTGTGTTGATCCTGGAGCAATAGCACATTGTGTTATACCAACAGGACCATCCATTTGATTTGAACCAAATTGAAAAAGACCGTGAAAATGTAAAGATGTTGTTTCATTTCCTAAATTATTATAAACTCGTAAAATCATTGTATCACCATAAGTTCCTCTAAGTGTTGGGCATGGCCATGCACCATTTATACCAATCACAGATCTTTCAAATCCATCAGGAGAGGCTCTAATCCAATCTACAGAAAGATCATATTCAACTGTAGCTGATAAAGCGCCAGTGAGCAAAGTGGCAAGCGTGACAAAGGAACTGAGAATCATTGTATAATAGAAAGTAATATTTTATTAAAATATACTATTACTATTTACAATATATTAATAAATAAATATATTATATAAAATATATAATAATATTTTCTTAATAGCTTAAAGTATTGGAATTATTTATTTTTAATAAATGTGTTGCGAATACATATAAAATAAAAAATGAAAAAAAATAAAATATATATTGATTTATATATAATAATAATGGTTCATAAAATAAATCTATTATATTATAATAAATAACAATAAATAATAATAATAATTATCAAAATGCAGAAAAACTTTTCTTTTTATAGTTCCGATATATTTCAATACGGAAACAGTCAGAATTATTTTTTTTTTTTAGAAAAATCACCCGGTATACAGAAACCTAAAAATGCTAAGAAATGTTAAAAAAAAATTAAAAAAATGGCTAATAAATTATAAAATAACTTGCTTGGAAAAAAAAAAAAATATATTAAAAAATAATTAATAATTAAAAAATAACGTTTAAAAAAAATATAATTTAATTTAATTTAATTAAAAAAGAAAAGACCGGTGCGGCTAAAAATCGAATCAAGTATCTCGGCGACAAACGATGAGAATATCGGTGAAGAAAAAAAAAGGGTTTCTTATGTAAATATAATCTTATAATTATGTAAGTACGATCTGATAATAAATGAAAAAAATAAAAAAATAAAAAAAAAAATATTAATAAAATACGAAAATAATAAGCAAAATGCAGTAATAATAATTATAATAAATAATAATAATACAGAAAATATACAAGTTTTAATAAAACAATAACTTTATTTTGAACGGTTCTATTATATATTTTATTGTAAATTAATTATATATAGATGAATTATATAAAATAATTAAATGAAAACTTGATTAACCCAATTGGTTGTTATGGCAACTAACCGTTTTTGACTTGGGAGTATACAGCCTTCTGACTTAATTCTATAAGTTATATTATTACTGTACATGGTTAGTACTGTATAGAAGAAGAAAAAAAAAAAAAAAAAAAAAAAACTACGGAAATACATATCGTAAAAATATTATATTTATTTTAAATTAATTCTATATTTTATTTTATTATACTATATATTTGTATATTGTAAACTGTATTCTTATACTCCACGCTATTACATAATTTAGACATCTCGTCTATATCATAATCTATAAGCTAACTAATTGATATACTCAATTGTGACACTATATCTTCTATTATCTATTATTTTTTATTATATCAGATTATCTCGGGAAGAGGCGGGATGAGCGGCTTATAGGTATTAATATTATATTAACAGTTAGGTAAGAAAAAAATAATATACTACCGGTAGTTACTTAATATTATTAATTTTAAATATGCACAGCCCTATGTTTCCGTTCCGGTTTTTTCTCTAATTTTCGCTCTTCTTACTTAGTCAGGTACTTTTCCCGTATTAATAATAAATTATTAAAATTGATAATTATTTTTTAAAATTTATTAATCTGATATGACTACTGCCAAGTTCAGCCCGAGATTTATAGTGCAGAAAATTTTTTTTTTGACTTGTTTGAAAACGATATATAAATATCTAAATATCCAATATATAAGTAGATTTAATTGTGAATTCATTTATATATATAAATACCTGTGGTAAATATTTTTATTTTTTTTTTGTTTTTTATATTTTATTTTTTATATTTTTAATATTTTGTATATAACTTTTAATTATTTATTAATTATATATAATTAGTACATATTAATTATAAAATAATTAAATAATAATTATTACTATCAGCCAAAATGGTTGACGTTTTTGCCCCTTATGTGTTCTTTATTATGTTTAGGGAGTCCTTAGAAGCTGCTATTATTATTTCAGTTTTATTATCTTTCCTTAAACAAGCTATCGGAAATAGAACAGCACAAGATAAAAAACTGTATAGGAAATTAAAATTACAAGTATGGACGGGGGCGTGTATTGGTGTTACTTGTTGTTTAGCTATTGGTGGTGCATTTATTGGTGTATTTTATTCCCTTACACGTGATATTTGGTCCTCAATGGAAGATATTTGGGAAGGTGTTTTTTACATTATCGCATGTGCTATGATTTCCTGGATGGGCTTAGCAATGCTTAGATTATCTAAAATGCAAGATAAATGGAGAGTTAAAATTGCAGAAGCAATTTTAGCATCAAATGAAACTGAAGAAATACGGGCACAACGTGCAAATGCATCACTTTGGAAACGTATACTTTGGAAGATGACTCCATCAAAGAAATTTACTGCAAGATACTCATTTTTAATTTTACCATTTGTAACAACACTTCGTGAAGGTTTAGAAGCTGTTGTCTTCATCGGTGGTGTATCACTTAATTTACCTGCAACTGCATATCCAGTTTCAGTAATTGTTGGTCTTATTTGTGGTTGCGGTACTGGTTTAATCATGTATAAAGGTGGTAATTACTTATCAATGCAAATATTTTTAATCCTTGCAACCTGTTTCTTATACTTAGTTGCTGCTGGTTTATTTGAAAAAGCTATTTGGATGTTTCAAAATTTCGCATGGTCTAAGGCAACTGGTGGTGATGCAGCAGAGAATGGTGTCGGCCCAGGTTCATATGATATAAGGCAATCAGTTTGGCATGTAAACTGTTGCAATCCTGAATCATCTGGTGGCTGGATGATTTTTAATGCTTTACTCGGATGGCAAAATTCTGCAACTTACGGTTCAGTAATTTCTTATAATATTTATTGGTTATTAATTATGATTCTTGTTATTTTTATGCTTTATGTTGAAAAGAAGAAAGATGTTCCATGGTTACCAATGTTTATTCGTAAGAAATATTTCCTTAAAAAGGATGCTGACGTTATTAGAGCTAAAGAAGCATTTAGAGAACAAGCAATGCTTCAAAGAGATGAAGAACATGGTCCAGTTAATACTGTCGATGATTATGAAATCGGATCTTCTTCTTCTGCTTCTTCAAAGAATAATGATCCAAATCATTATCCTCAAGAAAAAAAAACTAATGAACCAGAGGTAACTCAAGCTCAAATCAATTCTCCTTTAACAACAACTCTTTCTGATTCTGATGATTCATATTTTAAGAATTCACGTCCAACTTATGCTCAGGCAACTGAAAAGAATTAAAATTGTTTTTACGATTTTGAACAAATTTTACAGTTTTCTTTTTTTGGTTGTTATTTTATGTGTTAATATTTTTTATTATTACTTTTCTATTTATCTATTTTTTTAATAGTTTTTGTTTGTATTTTTGAGTACTTGTATAAATGAATGATGAATACTTTCTTTGATGATTATGTAATGAAATTAAAAAAAATTTATAAGTTTAATTAAATTTACTATATATTATTGTATTGTGTATGTTTTTATTTTTTATTTATTATTTTTTTATTTTTTATTTTTTTATTTTTTATTTTTTTATTTTTTTTTTTTTTGATGAATTATTTTTTCATTATTGCTTCCTTTGCCCCGCTGCCCTGAGATGAGTTGAATCAGATAAAAATTTTCATATTTGAACTTCAACTGGCTTTAAAAATTATCTGATAGATAGGCCAAGACAAATACAGTTAAAAAATTAAAATAATAAAAAAGTATAGGGTACGGAAATAAAATTCAAATGAGTAGGGTTTTTTATGAATTTTATAATACCGAAATAAAAAAAAATTATCTGATTAATTTTTACTAAAATAATGATTAGGGTAAGAATTTTATCTGATTTAACGCCGCAGTTCCTGCAGAACCCGCCGCACAATAGGAAAAAATTATTATGAGTTAAATGTGTACACGTGTATTCATTTATGCATTTTAACCATTCTAAACGAAATCATTTTACTTTATATAAAAAAACCCTATTTTGCGTCATTTTTAGGGGTTCAATAGCAACTACTAATTATAGTATAGCCCATATCATATGCCAATGTTGAGCCTTAATTTTAATAAAGAAGCTAGTAAGTAGTAGTAAATAAATATAAATATGTATAAATAAATATAAATTCATAATGAATGAAAAATTTAATTTATAATTTAACTGGTTGGTATCTTTTTTGCTACCCAATTTTCTGTTTTATATATCCATTCTGATAGTCCATAAATATCTGAGCAATATGTAGTTTCATTAGTATTAGTATTAGTATTAGTATTAGTATTAGTATTAGTATTAGTATTAGTATTAGTATTAGTATTAGTATTTGTATTTGTAGTTAAACTTGTAGTGGTATTATTGACTTTTAAAGGGGATAACTCAAAACCTCTAATTTTTACAGCTTCTATTAAATCTTCCATTGTCATTTCTAAATTAAATTTTTTTATATCATTTTCAGTAGATTTTTTATTAGTGTTTCTATGTTTTTGTGCATTAACAGTTTTCTCGTGATGCCATAATATAGGTCCTGAATTTATCCATATTCCATTAGGTTTAAGCGCATTATAAATTATATTTATATATTCCACAACGTTTGTTCCTGTATCAATGAAAAACGTTGTTACTATAACATCCCATGCCTCTTTTGTATCTGAATATACTTCAGTAAATGAACCAGAAGTCATTGAAAATCTTGGGATCTGCTTTCCATCTATCACATTATTTGAAACATCTGGATTAATTCCTAAACTTGAAATTGTTTCTCTTAATATTTTAAATGATTTTGTAGGATAAACATCAGGAATTTTTACCACTCTTGTTTGAAAATCTCTATTTCGTTGATGACTAAATGAATGGATATAAGGGAAAATTACTAAATCATCATCGTTGTTAGTATCCTCTTGTTGATATAAATTATTTAATATAAAACTTGAAACAAGTAACATATGATATGAATATTCATTTCCTTGAACCGTAAAACCTTTCATTGCGATTTCAAATGGTAATCTTGCTAAACCACAACCTGGGACCAAAATTGTTATTTTTATTCTTTCTCCTAAATTTAAATCTGAATAGTAAGTATCTAAATATTGTAGAATTTCATTATATGAATTTTTTCTTTCTAAGGCACCTTCTGTACTCCAATCTTTTGTGAGCTGTTTTAAAACTGATATTGTTTTCGACATATCCAAAGATGTTGGATTAAAGGAATCCCATAGGGAGTTAATTTTTGCAGATCCATATGTATATGGATTTTGAAGTTTACGCAATTTATCATAATGCTCTTTTTCTTTTATCAAAGTATATTCTTTGTACATTTTTAGTTCTGTCACATGTTTATTTTTAATAAAACCAATTTTATTTGGAAGATTTACTACTTTTTCAGACCACCAATCTAAACCAGTTGAATTTAAAAGTGAATCAAAGAAATAACAATTCACATTTATGCATTTTTCAATTTTTTTAATATGTGGTAAATACCAATCTTCAATTGTTTTTAATGTTTCCCTTCCAAGTTCTAGTTCTTTTTTTAAATCTAATATTTTACGAACTCCGTTATTCCATTTTTCATCGAACATTCTTTCAAATTCCTTATTTGTTGAATGTTCTAAGATACCATTATAATATTCCTCATTGCTTGGTAGTCTCCCAGATTTTTCATTTTCTACTTTTTCTTTTTCTGCTCTCTCTTTATCCCTCTTAACTCTATTGGGAATTTCATCCTTTAAAAAATTTACTCGTTCTATTAGCGAATTATAAGATTCTTCTTTTTCTTTTACAAATATATCAGTAAAATATCTATTATATGTTGCAAAGGAATATAATGTGCAGCCCAATGCTTTGAGATCATCGTGTACGTCATTTAAATTTGACATGGGATAATTCTATGATGTAAATATAAAGTCTTAATTAGTGTGTAATTATTTATAATTAAGCAGTAAGTAAATATAAAATAATAAAAATATTAATGAAAATCAAATAATAAACAATAAGTAAATAATAATAAATAAAGAATAATGAAAAATTATGCTTCAAATATAAATATCAGTATAAAATTTACGAATTACATTTATATCTACTACAATCTAGAATCTAAAATCTAAAATCTACAGTATAAAGTATACAATCGTCAAGAAAATCTACAGTAAATAAATAAACAACAATAGCTGTGCAATAAAATGCTATAAATGCAAAATAAACGTAACGAAGTAATCAAACAATAAATGCACAATAAATTTACAATAAATGTACAATAAATACATAAAATATAATCTAATATGATTTGAATATATTTATTAATCTATTAGATTTATTAAATATAATCATTTAAATAGAATACATATAAAAAAAAAAAAAAAAATAAACAGTTGAAAATAACTATACAGATATAATATAACGTAATACATAATATTACAATACACATAACAACTAACGAAATGGTTGCTAAGTGCTTGGGAACAACCAAAATGAAAACCACAATTATTATTAATATTATTATTATTATTATTTATTATTATTATTATTGTAATTGTAATTGCTAAAAATCAAATATTAGTTAGAATTATATAGAAATATTAATGAATAAATAAAATATTAATAGTAAATAAAATATTAATAGTAAATAAAATATTAATAGTAAATACACATGGCGGACGAAGAATTCAATGCTTCTCCATGGAATGACGCAGTTTCTTTATCTCGAAAATCCCCGATCAATGATACTGAAACAACTACGAATGATTCATTTTCTAATAAAGAAAGTATAAATAATGATGATTTAGATACTATTGATAATAATAAAAATAAAAATAATAATTCTGAATTATTAAATGAAATAAATTCTAAAAGTGATATTTCAAATAATGAAAATGTTAATTTAAATAGACATAAAATTATTAGAAAACAATCTATTGGAAAACCTATAAAATTTGAAGATGTTTCAGGTTCTGACCCTCTCGGTGATTCTTTATTAACTATTGATAGTAATACTAATAATAATAATAATAATAATACTAATAATAATTTAAAAAATAATTTATTTTTATCTTCACAACCAGAAAATCAAAATCAAAACGCAAATTTAAATTCTAATTTAACTAATAATTTAAATAATTTAAATATTCATTCTAATGATACAATTAACTCCTTGACAACGGGAACAAGTTTAAATGAAAACTTAAGTTCCTCCACTAATAGATCTAAATCAATAAATTCAGAATCTATAAATGATGATACATTTTTAAATAAAAATCCTAATTTACAAAATAAATTAAATAATAATAACAATAATAATAATAATAATAATAATAATAATAATAATAATAATACATCTAAAATTTGTCGATTTACAATAACTGTAGGTGATCCTACTAAAGTTGGAGATATTACATCAGCACATACAGTTTATTTAGTTGTAACAAAAACAAATTCAAAAGCTTTTAGAAATCCTGAATGTACAGTTTCTAGAAGATATAAAGATTTTAGATGGTTATATCATGCTTTACAAGATAATAATCCTGGTTATATCATACCTCCACCACCAGATAAACAAGCCGTAGGAAGATTTGCTGAAGATTTTGTGGAAACTAGAAGAGCTGCATTAGAGAATATGCTTAATAAAATTGCTTCTCATCCAGTACTTCAATTAGATAAAGATTTACAACTTTTCTTGGAAAGTGAAACTTTTAATATTGATATTAAACATCGTAAACTTAATTCAATTGATGATAAAGTTGAATCATCCTCTTCAAGTTTTATTAGTACTCTTGGTGGTGCATTTTCATTTACTTCAAAGTATATTGAAACTGATGAATGGTTTATTGAAAAAAAGGGTTTTATAGAGAATTTAGATTCTCATTTAAGAGGTTTAGCAAAATCTTTAGAAATAATTGTTACACAAAGAAGAGAACTTTCTGATTCAACTGCTGAATTTTCAAAAACAATTTATAATTTGTCTCAAGTTGAAATTTCAAAATCATTAACAAATACTTTAATCGCTTTATCTGAAGTTGAAAGTAGAATTAAAGATGTTCATAGTAGACAAGGTTTACAAGATATGCTAACACTTGGCGCAACTTTAGAAGAATATATTAGATTGATAGAATCTATTAGACAATCTTTTGCACAACGACATAAATTATTTTATGCATGGAAAAATTCTGAATCTGATTTGAATAAGAAAAGAGCAAATTTTGATAAACTTAGATCTCAGGGAAAAACTCAACGTGATAGATTAGCTATTTTAGAACAGGAAATCGGTGAAGCTGAAAGAAAGTCTGCAAATACTCGTGTTGCTTTTGACGATATTGGTAAAGTGTTACATTCAGAATTTGAAAGATTTGCTAAAGAACGTATAGATGATTTCCATGCTTCAGTTGAAACATTTTTAGAAACTGCTGTTGAGACACAAAAGGAAGCTATAGAGATATGGGAAACTTTTTACAGTAGGCAGGGGTTTGCTAAATAGTGTTTTGATTTCCATATATTTGACGGGCTTCTTGCATATTGTTAGTGTTATTTTTATTTTTATTTTTATTTTTATTTTTATTTTTATTTTTATTTTTATTTTTATTTTTTATTTTTTTTATTTTAGATTTTTATTTGTTTATTACATTTATTAGTATTACCATGTTTATAATGTTTATTTCATTTAGATATTAATTCCTATGTTAAATTATATATATACAACTGGGAATAAAAATATACAAAGCATCTACAATAAATAGTCAAATAAATAGTCAAATAAACAGCCAATAGAAACTGTTATAAATTCATTTAAATATAGAACTAAAATATATACAAAGAGAAATTTATTTTAAATTTTTATAATCTTATTTATTATTATTATTATTTAATTTTTTTTATTATTTTTTTACTTTTTCTTTTTACTAACAGTCTTTTTCTCTGTTGAAGGAGAATCTACAAACAAGTCATCCATTATATCTAAGAAATCATCTTCTAAGGTTCTAGATTCACCTTTCAAAGTTTGTGTTGATTCCTTGGATTTTGTAGATTTTGTAGATTTTGTAGATTTAACTTGTTCCGTAGATTTTACAGCTTTATCCACCTTCTTTGGTTCCAAACTAATATTTGAAAGATCATGTTTATCCTTTTTGTTAGATAAATTACTTTTATCCTTATTATCTTTACTGGATAATTTATCTTCAGTCTTCTCTGTAGCAGGTTTTGTATCCGATACATCTTGCGAATCAAGTTTATATTTCTTAAAAAAGGTTGCAGATTTTCCTGTTGCACTTTTCTTTTCAAATTTAACTGAAGGATCACGAGGATTCCATTTTATTGAGTTTCTTGAATCAACTATATAACGCCACTCAAGTCTAGGTAATTGAGATCTTCTAGTATAAGTTGCCCCATTAGAAAGCTGTACAGTACAATTAAACATGTAAGGAATCATTGGACGAGATCTTCCTTTTTCAATTTTTTGCTTTGGCCATTTTTTTAATGCCTTTGCACTTTCTCCTTGTTTAATAGATTGCGCTAATGTTAGAGATGCAGCCTCTCTTTTCTGTATTAAACAAGAATTTTTAAGATATTTATATGTTTCACTAACATATTTTGAACCTTTCCGATCAGCCATATTTATGCTATATAATTATTATTATAATTATTCTTATTTTTTTATTACTTATAATAATTTATTCTTTACTATGTATACAATAATATACTACAAGCAAATTGTTGCGAACAAATAAATATTAAATTATTTCCGGGTAACTATATTCGTTGCTATCTAAAATGAAAACCAAAAAGTAAAATTGTTTGTTTGCTATAACAACTAAAGTCAAATTATATAGTAAATTGCTTTATTTGCTTGGTTTTTTTTTTTTTATTTATTTTATTCTACAGGACTAGAAATTGAATATTTCAAGGATTCGTTTTTTATTTCTAAATATTTAGTTATTTTATTAGAAATTTTTTATAAAATAGTAAGTTATTTATTTTATTATATATTATATTAGTTTTTTTTTTTTATTTTTATTTTTTTTATTTTTTATTTTTTATTTTTCATTTTTTTATTTTTCATTTTTTGTGTTTTTTCTCTGACTAACATTACTTGTTGATATAGAATTATAGAATTATAGAATATATAGAATATATAGACAGTGAAGAAAAGGAATAAATGCTTATTTAATTTTTTCTTAAAATTGTTTGTTTATAAAAAAATTATTTGCATTTATTTATGAAAAATACTATAGCGTATTTTACTTAATTTTTATATATTTTTATATACTTTTTATATATAAGAATTTTTATTTTTATTGTATAAGTGTTTATATATTGTTTATATTTATTAATTATTTACTACTAGATGTGAGTATTCCACTTTAACTTATATTTAATTATCTATAGGTAAATTTTCTGCATTAAATTTTAATATTATGTGTTTAAATATTGAAGTTATATATATATACTTTAATAGATGTTTACATTTTTTATTTAGATTTAAACGGTTTCATAAAATTTCCACTATTGAAGCTTTACATTATTAGTGTTTTACGTTAACTATTTGTTAAATTTTTTATTTTATTTTATTTTATTTTATTTTATTTTATTTTATTTTATTTTATTTTATTTTATTTTATTTTATTTTATTTTATTTTATTTTATTTTATTTTATTTTATTTTATTTTATTTTATTTTATTTTATTTCATTTTATTTTATTATTATTTATTTTACTTACTTTTATTCCACTTTTCTCTTTCAATCTTCAATTTGCTCTCAAGACCTTGCTGACTATTTAGAATACACTTTATCTACCGCTAAAATCTACTTAGTTACATCATTGGCAATTAGCTGAAAATAAGTACATACACATATTTATACTTCTTATGAAAGGGCGATCAAACAATACAGGATTATATTCTCCTGCACCATCTGCTTCCTCTTCGTTGACACAACCATCTTCAACTTCAAATTCTCCAGCAAAACAAAATACTTCCACTAATGTTAATAATTCAAAGAATACAAACCCAACGCAATGGCCTTTAAATATACCACCATCCCAGAACAATAAAACTAATGTTCAACTACCGCCATTTATACTACCTGCTTTTCCCCTGGTAGATTCGTTAGCTATTTTAATCATAATTTTACAATTTCCTCCTCTAATAGCAACAATAACCCATATTTTATACCTGTTTATATCTTTAACCTCTCCAATTCAATCAATCTCTGTATTTTCTTCTGTCTCATCTTCTATTACTTCATCTTCCTCAGCTACTACATCATCCTCTTCAAATACTATATCACAGCCAAGTATATACGCTTTATTATTTGCTGATCTGGCTGTAGCAGTGCTTTCATTATTTCTCTTACCCGGATTAAGATTCATCATAATAGATTTATCTTCGGCTATAATTGCATCCTCTTTAGCCGGGGGAACAATAACTGATAGATTCAAAAATGCAGTATACTCTACAGCTTTAATCGAATTGGCACGGGCTTTTCTCAGAGCTTTATGTTATTTTGTAAATATTTTTACTATGTTGTTTTTTTCTCAATCTTCTAAAGCTATTTTCAATATGTCCTTTTTGTCTCGATTTCCTGGCTTTTCTTCTTTAATAAATTTAGATAAATTATTTTTTTCTAACAACTCTTCTTCTAAATCTTATTCAAAATCTAATAGTTTACCTTTTTTCTATTCAAATAATTCTTATTTATTTCCTTTTACTTGGCTGTTTTTATGCAATACTTCTAACTGGTTTAGTCAAGCAATCGCTATTCATATTATCGGTTATAATCTTGCTCGATACTTAAAGAAAACTTTTTATTCTTTTAAATCTGATGACGCAACTACTAAGAAAAATTCCTCTTCAACTAATGCTCCAACTTTATCTTCTATTAATTCTTCTTCAACACCTTCTGTTAACTCTTCTATAAATTTATCCTCATTTTCAATGCAGAGTTCAAGTAATGTATCTAATAGTCTTTCCTCTTCTAACATTGCGTCACAATCTCAATCAAATACTACAAATTTTGGTACTAATACTAACGCTAATACTCATTCCTCAATATTTTCTTTATCTGCAGCTGCAGCAGTCGCATCAGCTTCATTTTCTGTTCCCTATGATAAATCTTCTTATCATACTTCCTCTTTATATGCAGATGGGATTAATTTTGGTTCATCCACTGGATTGGGATATGAAACTACTTTAGTTTCTTCTAAAAGAAGAAAACGTGAAAAGGCCGTAAGAACACAACAACCCTTATGGGCCTCACTTGCAAACACCATGGTTTTTGCAGCAAAAGAAGCCGAAAATACTAAGGAAGGAGATCCGTCACTATCAAGATTAAACGCATTAGATAAAAATAGCTCTCTTATTTCTCAACGTGATGTTAAAAATTCTAAATCTCAAATGATTAAATTATTTGATGGCTCTTTTATTTCTTTATCAACTACTGTTTTAGCAAACGCAGGGTTTTGTTATATTTCTGAACTGCTATCTAATGAGGTTATATTTGAAATTGCTGATGGAGATTTTTCATTTTTTAGTCAATATTTCGAAGCTTCAGATTCTATTTCTACGTCTACATCTAAACAAACTTTGGATTTTAAAACTAGTAATAGTACCTGTAATTGGGGGGAGTTCTTTGTTAGAGTTAATGGAATTTTGTGGCCTCAGGTTACAGTTGAAAAAATAGAAGAAATGGTTTGTGAAAATGATGAAAAAGATGAAGCATCTGAGAACGAAGATATGGCTAATATTCAAAATAAAAATGAGAATATTGATGATAATGATCATGATGAGCTATTGATTAAAAAGACCATCATTTTTATTAAAGTATCTGGCTTAATACCTAAAACAGAGTACAATTTAGAAATTGACCGTGAATTTAAAATACCACCTTTACCTCTATATGAAGAGTCGGCACTTATTGATTCAGATGAATCTAGTGCAGAAGAAGAAATAATTAGCAAGTCGTCCAAATCTAGTGTTCTTACAAATCGAAGGAGTTCTAGTGGGAATAATAGTAGGGGTTCGAATAGATTGTCAAACTCACGTTTAGAACCTTTCAAAGAATTTGCCCGTAAAAATAGTAAAAGTAATAGCTCAAATCAAAGTGGTAGGGTTGTTCCAATTCCTATTTATGATGTTAGAGTATGTACAACGGCTAGTACTTCAGCACCTTCTCTTCCTGTAAATTCTTCGCCTGCAGTTTCATCTTCGTCTATAGCCAACCATTCAAAAAGTGGTGAAGTAACAGATTCTCAAATCACAACTTCCACAGGGCAGGATACTGCACCGGCGCGTCATATAGATCCAGTAAATACTCTTTTGGATTCATTAACAACTTCTTTTAATACTCTTTCGGAGAATAAGGCCCAATTGAAGCGTAGTCGACGTGATAACGCTAAACGAATTTCACAACTTAAATCAGAAATAGACACTCTTAAATCTAGAGTTTATCTTGATGATAGTGGTTTAAACTCTGCTACGCAATCTATTTTAGGTACTCCTACTTCTTCAATTGCAAATTTATATGCAGCATATGCCTCTTCACTTTCATCGGTGCCAAACAATTCTAACCGAACACCTTCATTACTTAATGGGATAAATTCTGGTGTAAATTCAATGCAAAATAATAATAATAATAATACGCCCTTATCGAATAGTATTATTGCCTCTTCATCATCGGCAGCTGCTGCGGCAGCTGTGGCTGCTTCTTCAACTAAAGGGGATGAACGAATATGGAGACGCATATTAGCCTTAAGAGAAGCAGTCAGGCGTGCAGAAGAAGAATCTGCATATTTTCAAGAGCAACTCATATCTTTGGAACAAGAAAATGAAATGTCTCTACTGACAGAGAGACATAAAGAAGCCAAGAAAAGATTAACTGAATCTCGAGAAGAGCTTATTAGATTGAAAGAAAATTTGACAGAAGAGAATGTTTTGATTGATAAATTACAATCATCGCACTCTTCTGAGCATACAAGTTTTGAATCTAAACTTGCTAAATTAAACACGAGACAAAATAAGCTACTTGCAGAAATGGATAAAAACCGGGAAAAAAATCGAGAAAGTGAAGAAATAGAACAAAGGAAAAAAATTGATTATTGGCAAACAAGTATGGAGCAAAAAAGAATGAAAAGATGGGCTGTTGTAGAAGAGTTTTCTTCTTCGATAGCAAAAATGGAAAAATCAATAAATGAAATACGTGTTAGAACCACAAAGATGTATTCTGCTTTAAATATTGAAGCTGCGTCAGTTTCATCAATTTCATCAGCTACAATACATAATAATAGTAGTTCTGCGCAAAATACTTCAATTAGAATGAATGAAAAAAATGATAATGATAATGATAATAATAATAATACTAATAGTGATAATAACAACAACTTAAATAATGTTTCATCTTTTCCATGTGATTCGATTAATTCTCTTCCTTCTTTGGAATTTTTTGATGCCTGCCCACCAGAAGAATTTTTCAAAAAAGCCGAAATACCTATTAATTGAAAAGACATTATTAATAATGGTATAATATAATAGTTTATTCTGATTTTATTTTTAAGCTTATCTTTTTTTATTTCTTTATAAATATATATATCAAGATTTAGCTTATTATTTTATGACTTTTATTTATATAAATTAATAATATTTATGAATTAAAAATAAAAAAACTTAAAAAACATTAATTTTCCTTACTATGTTATGAGTTCAATTATATACATGATTTATACTTATACAAAAATAGTTATTTTTATACATGAATTAAATAATTATTCCACAGAATCACCAACAATTCTAAATTTTCGATTCGTATATAGTATTGTGGATTTATGTAAGATATCAGAAGGATTTATTGGTTTAGTATATTTATTTAAATGTGATTCTTTACCACATTCGATTGAATGAATACGAGCTATCCAAATTTCATGATCTTGTACCTTGAAAGTTGAATGAACAGAGCAAGCCATTATAGTTTGAGAATATTCTCTTAAACACGGTAGATTATTAAAAGAATCTGATAGATTCTTTTCTTCATTTCTTAGATTAATTATATCTGAGTTATCTGAAGCGATGACATGATTATTTTTATTATTAGTTTTATTATTGTTGGTATTGCCATTTATTATGTTTTTATCACTTTTTGGAAATAAATATCTCTGTATTTTTAAATCAGTAAATAAATTATCGTTTTTCCCAATTGAAAATCGTTTATATAAATTGACAGAAGCTGGATTTGGAGGAAGAATATGAATAAGAAATCTCTTTTTATTATGCAATGCAAATGATGTATGAGAAGGAATTTTTATATTAAAAGAGACAAGCGGGAAAGGGTCGACAGAAAGTGAAGATAAAGAAGAAATTGTCATTCCAACATCTGTGTTGTCTGAGTTTTCATTGTTTTTTTCAGTTTTTTTATTATTATCATTATTGTCATTATTATTGTTATTGTTATTTGTATTTGTATTTGTATTTTTATTTTTATTTTTATTATTTATACTATTGGCATCTACATTCATATCATTATGTAAATCATTATTTGAAAATATGTTTTTGTTAGACACATTTTTTATAGACTTGAGTGAGGCATCTTTTAGTCTAGCTGTGTTAATTTTTGATGTTAAAATTACAACTGGAGAAGGCAAGGAAGCCATAACTCCTTTAAAAGCTGTACGTAACGGCATTACAATTATACTAATACCAATTGTATAAAAGAATACTATTAATAAATATAAAAAAAAGTTTATACTGTATAATATTTACAATTTAATTTACTAATTCACATTTATATTTTTAGTGTATATTTGTTAAATGGTTGTTAATTAAAACTCAATTATTTTACATGTTTGCTTGCTACTATAAATTATTTATTTTGATGATTTATTATATAAATTATGAATGATTCACAATACGTTTGTTTTTTTTCTTTTTTTTTACTTTTTTCATTTATACATAATTATTTATTGCTTTATTTAAAGCTTAAATTTTTTCTAATCAAGTCTTAATACTTAACTTTATCTAATAAGTTCCAATACTTAATATTTACTTAATAATTTTCTAATATTCAATACATATTATATTTATTTTTGGTTCACTTTCTAATAATTACAATCTACTTATTTACTATATGTCTCTCATACTGATTCCCAATACATCATATAAATTCCGTATCGGGTGCCCAGCAACGATTATTTTTTCTACACACAAAATTAACAAACTTATTCATAAATAATTCTTATATTATCAATAAGAAAATAAAAAAACTATTTTATTAGTTTGCTCAAATATTATAGTGTGATTTGATGTTGGAGAAAAAGAAAAAAAAAAAAAGTGAGAATTTTCTTTTAATATATAGTCTATATAACCCTAACTTTATATAAATATTACCATGACAATATTACGAAAAAATAAAAGTAAAAAAGGGCAGAATATTTTCGTAGGCTTATGGCGACAAAGCCGGGCCTCGCTTTCAGGCGTGCAAATGGGAAGGAACAAGACCCAAAAGTAGGGCAGGCGTGCTTAGTATTTATTTAAAATAAAAACACATTGTTTAAGCGCTAATAATTTGCACTACTATAGCAATTACAAAAAAATTATTTAATACATAATAACTCATATTGTATTAAAATGCAAAATAATTTTTTTCACCTAAGAAATACAATTTGAGAGTGAGTGTAGACAAACATCATAAGTGCTACATAAAAACCATAAAAATACATAAAAAAAAAAAAAAAAAAAAGATCCAATAGTAATACGATTATACCCTAAACTTCGTCTATTTTAACCTTAAAATAAGGACTTTTCCTTAACAACACTACTTGTCTTTTTTAATCACTATCTTCCACTGAAGTTTAAAATGTATAAAATTGAAATCCTTTGCTTTAATTAATTTATTAGCATGTGAATAAATCTTTGAACTATATAAATCAGTTTTATAATTTTAATAAATTGCGTTAAAAAAAAAAAAAAAAAAAAAAATGCAAAACAAGTAATTTAAGTAATTTACAAATTTTTTGAATATGCATTATCATGTGAATGGCGTAATATTCAAGTCTTTTAAATGTCAAATAAATTTAATGAGACTTCTTGCATAATTGTTTTACAAAAGAATAATAGTAGTGCTCTATTCTTATGTCAAAGAATTGTTTAGTTTTTTATGAAAAAAATATAAGCGTACGTTTTATTTTTCATAATTTTAAGATCTTTTTTTTTGTATAAAAATTAAAGTAATAACAAAACAATTCGTTTTAATTAAAAAATTGAATGTTAAGAGTTGATAGCAATTGCTTAAAGTTTTATGGGACTTGGTAGACTGCCGAATCATTACTTGTGGCATATTGCCCAGGGTTCAGATTTTCCTAGTATGTAAAATATTTGGCAGAATCTGAAAAAGAATCTAATGAAGGAAACGCTTTGATGTATAAAAAAATATAGGGACAATATTTTTGAATTAGATTTATGCTTTGATAACTTATTTACTAAAACAAAAAAAAAAAAAAAAAAAAAAAAAAAAAAAAAAAAAAAAAAAAACATAATAGAAATTAGTATATTTGCGCTTGCAAAGAAGACAGTAAATTCATGTGTCTATTTCAACCTAAAAAGAATGCAAAGAATGTCCAAAATAATAAGAAGTATTTATATGAAGACTACTAGATGCCTATATGTTTATTTTATTTTATTTATTACTGTTTTATTACGTTTGTTGCTGGTCTTAGTTAGATCTATTTTTATTATAGAATTTATTGTAAAATAAACATGAGGAACTATCAATTTTACTAGTGTTATTTATTACGTTTAAATTTCTACTGTAAAAATATGTAAAATAATACTATATTAATATTGTAGAATAACCTATCAAATATTAGAGCTTATTGACCTTGATTTTTGGGATTTTTGCACGTATAATAATGTGCACTCAAAAAAAAAAAAAAAAAAAAAAAATTTCCCCCTTTGTAACGATACTATTTCTTTCCTCCCTCTCTTTGCATATTTCAACTCTTTTAGTGTTCAACTTCTTTCAAGTGATAAAAAAGTTTTCCACAATTTTTTTCATAACCAGAAAAAACGAAAAAAAGTATGAATATATTAATAAAACATAAATAACTTCTTTTTATTTAAATATCATTTCATCTATCTGTTTGTTATAATATAATACGTTACAATAAATACATCTTTTTTTCATATCATCATAATGTCTGCATTATATTCTGATTATTCCTCTAATTATTCTGGCGATTATTATCAAGACTATTATCAAAATTATTCTCAAAACTATTATCCAAGCTATTATCCAAACTATTATTCAAACTATTTTATGGACTTAAATGGAAATATTTTCATCGTTAATTCTTCATCACCAGGACACTATTGTAACTGTATCTATCAATACTCTACATCTAACATTTCAAAATCCAAAACTATTCATGTTATAGTTAAAGATCCTATCACCAAAAAAGAGGTAAATCTTAAGAAACTACTATGCAATAATTACGAGAAAGGCAAAGCAAAGAAAAGAAAAAATTCCAAAATCTCTTTTTTATTACTGGAAACAAAAATTGAATCAACAAAAACTCATTCAAATTTAAAAAATGAACTATCTTCCAATCAAACTCCTTTATGTAAAATACGGTCTGATTTTCTTAAATTTGAGAAAACCAAAATAAGTCCCAGTAAAATAGCAAACAGAAACCTTTCAAATCCAGAAAAAGCTCCAAAATTAATTCGAAAAAAGAAATTTATTGATTTAAATTTGTATAAAATAGAAATGATCGGACTTTATACTAAAACCCCATTGGGCCAAATGGGTTCTTATATAAAAAAAGGCATTTCTACTTAATGAAACTTTTACTCAATTATAATTTTTATTGTTTTATTGTTTTATTGTTTTATTGTTTTGTTATTTTTTACTAGTATGTATTATTCATTATTAAATATTATTAAATAAAAATGTTTTTTTACTTAAATAAATTCTTGTATTCCATAAACAATTAGAAAAAATATTTTCTTTAAAATACAGTATCTCTATTTAATATATTTCCTAAATAGTCATTTTAAATATGAATTCGGATAAATTAGAATTTATTTCGAGGTTGTGATTATATAAATTTGACAAAAAAAAAATAAAAGAAAACCAATTTTACACTTATGGCTTATTAACTTACTATTTTATTATGCTATTTCTGTTTAGGGGTATGATTTTCTTTAATATTAAGTAATTAAACTAAAAGCTAAACCCAAATTCATCAAAAATATACGAAAAGAGAAACACAAAAAAAGCTGTTGATTACGCTTATCTAAAAAATTTATATATGTATAAATTGTTTTAAATTTTACACTTCCTATACATATTTATTGGAGAACCACATTTTACACTTGTTCAATTATTCAATTAATCAAACCCTATTTCCATATTGGTCCCACTTTCAGAACAAATAAATTAACCATAAAAGAATGAATAACTAGACAAGGTATAAAAACAATAAAAACTAAGAAATAATAAAGTAATGAGAATAATAAAATAAAATAGTTCTTTATCGTGTTAAAATAATAATAAAAATATATATACAAACATACATATACTAAAATACAATGCCTCCAAGAAGAACATCTAGGAGAGGACAAAACAACGTCGCACAACAATATTAAAACCTTACTGTATATGAATTGTTATTCTAATACATATATACAAACTTATTAAAGTATAATTTTTTTTATAGATAGTTTTTATGTACTTTTGTAGAAAGCTGGATAAACCTAAAAACATTATAACAGTAATGCTCAATAATATGTCTTTCTTAGCGACATATACTTGAAAGTTTTTTCATTTATATAAATATCTTCCCATTACTTGATGAAGTTTGAAATCCATTAGGTTTTTTATATTTATATGTTTTTGTGTTTGTGTATTTGTTTTAGGTAGAAAATAAAATGAAAATAAAATGAAAACTATATTTAATACGTATAAGAAAGCTTTCAGACTTGTACTGAAAAGATTTAAAGATTCACGCTAGCTAGTAACACATTCTACAGATTTAAAGCTAAATACCAAAACATTTTGCACTTAATATTTATTTATAAGGAGGACATGTATAAGATGTCGTTAATCAAAAGTTACGAATACCATTTATCTTGAAGGAGTGTATACAATCTCTAAAATTAGAAGCATGTAAAGGTACTTTTGATCCTATATCGAGTGTGGCAAAAACAAAGGCGTTTAGGTATTTTCCTACATTATAAAAAAATAAAATTTTATCATGTATTCCGATAAATATAACCTATGGATCTAAAAAAGGGTATAAAGTAACAAAGCCACAATATATTGTAGATATATTTAATCAAAGAACTACTTTCTTTTTGGTTATTGATTCATTAGTTTCCACTAATAAAAAGCCTACAGTTTCCCGACCTTGTTTTAATTAATTGGGAGAAATCAGACGCTCCTACGCGTATTATATTATCAAAAAATAGAAAACCAAAGTGATTTTTATGCGCGAAGAAGCTATGTTAAATAAAGGTTACCTATCGACATGTAAAATGGTTATTTCCAGAGTGAAAATATCTTGAATATAAATAACTTGAAAAAAAGCAGGAAAAAATCGAGGTCCTGCCTAAAGTCTAAAAATGATAAATATGCATTCAAAAAGCAAGCAAATTTTAAACAAGAAAGTTTAAATCTGCTTATCAAAAGTTGCACATCTAATTCGCGGAAGATTATGGATGACTTTTGTTTTATTTGATATAACTATTTTTGTTATTTCATTTGTTAGATATACTTTTTATGGTGTTAATTTTGTACTGTTGGGTCCCCATTTAGTTTAATCATGCGTAATTTATCAATTTTTATTCAAACCTTTATCATTATTAACTTGAAATAAAAAATCAATTTTTTTTTAAATATAATATAGCTTTATTATAATAACACCTTTTTATATGTAAACTTTTCAGTAAATACAAAGTAGTAAATAACATTTTTTAAAAACGACTAAAAATCCGCCACCTAGTTTGAAAAAAAGAGGATGATCTGCCTTTAAATTTCCTTACAAATAGAATAAAATAGAAATATATTAAATTAAAATAAATATACATATTTAAGTCATAATGAGGAGTTAGTAATATCATTAAATTCAGAAGAATCAATATGATACTAAAAGAAAATTATTTTCAAAACATCAACCTAAATAAAGTTTATACAGGGTGACTTGAATGTTGAGACTTGAAATTATTTCTTCTTTTCAGAGCTATTTTGTATTTGGAGTATTTTATTATAATTTATTATAATTATTATTGTTACATTATATTAGAGTTTTTCATTTATGTTTATGAATGTATTTATATATATTTAAGTATTTTATTTTTCATATAAATAAATAGAAAATATATTAGATTAAAACCATTTTTCTAGTTTTTGAAAACGTACCTATTTGTATACACGAATATATATGAACTATAGTAGGCATAAACAACTTAAATATAGATAAGAAAGAATAAATGCAGATACAGATGAAATATAAGTAAGAAAAAATGTAGATAATAGTAAATTTATATAAGAATAAATTAGTATGTTTGTTATTACACTAGTAAATATTATTGGTTATTAACTTCCTGAATGGGAAGCGTTTTTTTATTTATTTATTTATTTATTTATTTATTTATTTATTTATTTATTTATTTATTTATTTATTTATTTATTTATTTATTTATTTATTTATTTTGTCTAATTAAAATATGTATATTTAAGTTTAAAATATTATTAAAAAAACAACTTAGTGAATATATTATCTTATAAATATTTATTAGTTTTGTAACCAATTTTTGCAGTTTTTTTTTAATTTAGTCCAGTGCAGTTTCATTTTGTTTAATTTTATTTTCAAATATTACCATATACTTAAAATAATATATTTTTACATATTTCATTCTTGTTATAATTCAATAGAAATGATTTTTAATTACACTAATAAAACAGATAATATGCATTTTATAAATTTACTACTATTTTTATAATTTATAATTTTTCATTAAGAATCAAGTGAAATATAAATTTATTACTTAGTTAAAATAAATATATTAAGCAGTTAAATAATATTTAAAAAAAAAAAAAAAAAAAAAAGTATTTTTATTTCTATTACTAATACGAACAAACTATATAAAAAAATAAAAAAATGAAAGATAAAAATAATAATTAATAATATATTAAAGTTTTTTTGTTTTTGACATTGGGATATGAACAACTCTTAATAATGCATTACGTTTTGCAAATTTATTAGAATTTGAATGCACTTCAATATTTTCAGTCTGGTAAATTAACCCTTTTCCTTTTTTATTCTTTTTATTTTCCTTTTCCTTTTCCTTTTCCTTTTCCTTTTTATTTTTATTGACCCCTTTTCTTAAAGTAGGCTTAGTTTTTTTATGGTTTGGAATATATGCGTCTTCGCTTAATATTTTGATCAAAGTATTTTTATTATTGTTACGACCCTTAGCAACTTTTTTTATTCTAACTTTAATTTTTTTCGATTTTTGTTTTACTGTATTGATTTGTTCTTCTGGATGCATTTGTTTTTCAGGGACTTTTTCCTCCTGG
>JAJMCY010000149.1:0-25661 GCA_030565755.1 Ascobotryozyma cognata
TTTAAAAATTATAAAAATTATAAAAAAAATAAATAAAAAATAAATAAAAAATAAATAAAAAATAAATAAAAAATTTAAAAATTATAAAAATTATAAAAAAAATAAATAAAAAATAAATAAAAAATAAATAAAAAATAAATAAAAAATTTAAAAATTATAAAAATTATAAAAAAAATAAATAAAAAACAAATAAAAAATAAATAAAAAATTTAAAAATTATAAAAATTATAAAAAAAATAAATAAAAAATAAATAAAAAATAAATAAATAAATAAAAATAAAAATAAAAATAACAATTCAATTCAATTCAATTAAAAATTAAAACTAAATAAATAAAATAAATAAAAATTTAAATTTAAAATTTAAAAAAATAAATAAATTAAATTAATTAAGTAAATTAAATTAAATAAAAAAAATAAAAAAAATAAAAAAAATAAAAAAAAAATTAAATAAAAATTAAATAAATTAAATAAATATTAAAATATAAAAAGATTTTAATTTAAATTTAAAAATAAAATAAAATAAAATAAAATAAAATAAAAAAAATAACATTAAAAATAAACAAATCAAACTTTAAACTCTAAAAGTAAAAAATAAAAAATAAAATCTAAAAATCTAAAAATCTTAAAAACCTAAACTAAAAAATCATTTTTTAAGATTACTCTATATAAAATTTTAAATTTGCCTGCCAACCAAGATGGGGGGTTGGGGTTTTTATATGGAAAGGGTTATTGTCTAGACAATTATCATAAATTATAAAACTGTGTTATATAGTAATATTATAGTATACGAAGTATACTATAATATATATTATATTATATTATATTATATTATATTATATTATATTATATTATATTATATTATGCTATATTGTACTATTATATGTATTATAGTATTATAACATATAATATATAATATATAATATATAAAGTATAATATATAATATATAATATATAAAATATAAAATAATATAATATAATATAATAATAATAGTATAATATGTAGTAAATAATTAAATATTTGGCATGTGGTTGCTATGGATACTCTTGGTACGTACTTGATCATCATTAAAACTCCGATTATCAGCTACTATCTGTTTTTACAATAATCTATTTATACTTTTTGTTTTATACTTTTTTTATTTATTATTTATTATTATATTATTATAGTTTATTATTATAGTTTATTATTATAGTTTATTATTATAGTTTATTATTTATAGTTTACAGTTTAAAATATTAATGGATCACTCAATGCATAATATGATGGAACATGGAGGTCATGGAGATATGGATATGGACATGTGTAAAATGTCAATGGTTTTTACATGGGATTATAAAGATTTATGTGTAATATTTAAATGGTGGCATATTAGAACTCAATTTGATTTTATTATTACATTATTTGCAATTACTATTTTATCATTTTTATTTGAAGGATTACGAGCTTATGCACGTAAAATTGTAAATCGTAATACATCGATCCGATCGGGTAAGACTTAATTATACTATAATTAAATATATTTTTACTATTATATATATTTTTTATATTCTAATATTATATATAGTTAGACTCCCAGATGATACAGAAACTTATGGAGAAAATGCAAATGCAAATGAAAATGAAAATGAAAATGAAAATGAAAATGAAAATGAAAATAAAAATAAAAATATTTTTAAAAGAACGATTTCTTTTCTAACAAAAAAAATAGGTGGAGTACGATTGAATCCAAGTAAACATTTACAGGGATTATTTTACGCTTTTCAAGTATTTTATTCATTTTTTTTAATGTGAGTATAATTGATTATATCACGGATATTTTTATATGTTTATTTATTAATGTATACTAACTTTCTTTCTTTTCTTTTTTCTATTTCTTCTGTGTTTTTTTCTTTTTTAACCTTCAGGCTTGTATTTATGACATACAATGTAAGTGTTCAATTTTATTTTATTATTGTAGGTTGCTATGGTAACATAAATATACTAATAAATTAGGGTTGGATAATGCTTGCAGTCGTTTTTGGGGCTTATTTAGGATATGTTAAGTGGGGAAATTCTACAGATTTAGACAGAGAAATGAGTTGCCATTAGGTTTACATTATGTATATTATTTATAGTGTGATATTATTATTATATATAGTATTATTATATATAACATTAATAAATATTAATCAATACTCATAAATACTCATAAATACTCATAAATGTTAATAGTTAAATTTATTAAAGAAAGTATTTCCTTAATATAAGTTCACGTATTCACGTATAATAAACGTATAAATAGTATGTGTTTCCATAGTAACACGTGAGTTTCAATTTGACTAATAAGGAAATTTTATTCATTGTCATAGTAACTAGGCAATGTAAACAATTAAAAGCTCTTTTGCACGAAACACGCTAACTAAAAAAGGAACTTTATTTATAAAAAAAAAAAAAAAAAAAAAAAAGAAAGAAAGAAAGAACTAAAGAAATAAATAAATAAGTAAAGAAAATAGAATAAAAAACATGAAAATTGCTGTATTATAATACTGGATTTGGTTATTTTAGTTTAGTATATTTATTGCGTTTTTACTACGTTTTTAAAGCATTTTTATTACATTTTTATTGCATTTTTATTGCATTTTTATTGCATTTTTATTGCATTTTTATTGCATTTTTATAAACCATATTATAAACATTGCTATAAACATTATTGAGTGTTCTTTTTGGTACATTAAACTTATTATTTCTTCTTGAAGCATAATTTTCTTTTTTTAAAGAATTTATTGCTTTATTGTTTTATTTCTTTTAGTTAAAAACCTGAATTCAAGTTAAATTTACTTTGTTTTATTTGTTTTACTATTTGCTATTTTATTTTATTTTTTTATTTTTTGTTTTATTTTTTATTTTATTTTTTATTTTATTATTTATTATTTATTTTATTTTTTATTTTTTTATTTATTATTTATTTTATTTTTTATTTTTTTACTTTTTTTAACTTTTTTTACTATTTCATTTTTTTATTTACTTTACTATATTTATTTTAAATTGAATAATCAAATAAATCAAATAACTAACTTCAAATTTAATTTGATTACTTTAGTTTAAAATAGATAAATAAAGTGGATAATTATTTTATTTATTTATTATTTTATTATTTATCATTTTGTTATTTTATTTATTTTTAACGAACTTGAATTAATATCCAAATTCAAATAAAATTACATTCAATTAGTTTGAAAATAGATAATTATAATAAATAATAAATTATTTATTTATTATTATTTATTTATTTTTATTTATTTTCCTTACAATTAAATTAAAAAGTAATAAATTGCCACAAACTTAACTTAATTTAATTGGAAAGCAAAGTAAATAAAAGATTATTTATTTATTATTTATTTATTATTTATTTATTTATTTATTTATTTATTTATTTATTTATTTATTTATTTATTTATTTATTTATTTATTTATTGCATTCACCTTATTCAGAAAAGTGCATATATTTTTTTTCATTATTATTATTATTATTCTCAAGGCGAATAATTTGCCACTGAATTTTATTTAATTAATTGTAATAAAAATAGAAAAAATAAATAAATAAATATATTATTTTATTTTATTTTATTTTAGTCACCTTCAAAATGCTCAAAATCATCTTGTGGACCTTTCTATGGATAAATGTATCCCTTTGCATTAATATGGCAGACTGGAAATTATCAAATAACTTAAATTTAGGAATTTTAGGACAATATGATGGAATTTCAATAATTGATAGTAATTCACCACTTTCTTTACAATATAATACATCTGTTGTATTAGAAAATTATCCTCAAGGTTATTTAAAATCTATTTATTTATCAAATAATTCAAATATCAGTCTTTTAGCGAGAGATATTGTTGGTACAGTTTATGATTCTTGTAGTTTAGACAATTTTCTATACATTGCCGGAAATTTATCTACTATTGATGGTATTCCAGTAACTCCTTTGACCAAAATTGATAAAGTTACTGGAGAAATTACTCCTTTGTTGAATTCAAATTCAAACTTAAATTCAAACTCAAATTCAAACCCAAACCCAAACTCAAACTCAAACTCAAACTCTCTATATCCACTTGGCACTATAAACTCCATCCTATGTTCTAACAACCTTATCTACGTTGGAGGAAATGTCAATTTTAACGGCTCCTACGGCTCTGCTATTTGGAATATTTCTTCAAATAATTGGATTTCATCACCATTTGGCAGTTTTAACAATGGTTCAATTATTTCAAAAATTTCCTCCTTACCAAATTCTAATAATATCTTATACACTGGTAATTTTAACTCAATAACATATAATTACTCTCTAATAAATGATTCAACATCTAATATAATTTCTCCTATTTATCAATATGTTAGTTTAAATTTGGCAAATGTATCTTCTAGTAATAATGATGATAAATCTTATTCATCTCCAAATTCTATTTTATGTGGCTTAAATTCTTCTATAACACTTCCAACTTGGAAATTAGCTAATAACTCCCTAGGAAGTTGGTCTGCAGATTTACCAATGGCTGTTTATCCAACCGTTTTACAATTAAAAAACGCTGATTCAAACTCCTTTGGTACAAAAACTTTTAGAATTATTACCCATCCAAATTATGGTATAATGCCAATGACTTTTATAAATTCAACAACTGGTAAATCTCAATATTGTGATACTTATTGTCCTTTAAATATTGGTTCTAATGAACTTCAATCCTTTCATTTCTTAACACCCTTATATATGACTGGTTTCACTATTCAAATAATGAGCTATTATGGTAATTCTGCTGGTCTTTCTGGTGTAGGCTTATTAGATGAAGAATCAAGAGTTTATGCTTATAATGAATATAATCAAGTACCTTCTTGTGCTGGAATACCTGAACCTTCTGTTCCCTCTTCAATTGTAAATGGTGATTTTTTTTTATCAAATATTTCTGCTTTAAATTCTTATATTACTGCAAATATTTCTTCTCAAAGTGATCTTTCACAACATTCAGTTTTTTTATATCCAAATATATCAATTTCAAGAAAATATGATATCCATCTCTATACTCCAGGTTGTGAAGAACAAGGCACTTGTAATAGAAGAGGTGTTGTTAGAGTTGATATTGTACCAAGTCCTGGTAAAAATTATTCTTCATTGATTTATCAAAATAATTTTTATTTAAAATATGATAAAGTATATAGTGGTCATATCGAAAATGTTACTGATACTTTTAGACCTTTTATTGCAATTTATCCCGTTAGTGATAATAAACTTCCATTAGAATTTGTTGTTGATCATGCTGAATTACTTACAAATTCAACTCAAAATGATTTAACATCTGGTCAATTAAATCTTAATGGAATATTTGAATATAATCCTTTATTAAATAATACTTATTTAACAAATTCATCCTATATTGATTCAACAATAACATCAGTAGGTCAATACTTAGGTTCTAATGCTCTCACTTATGATGTTGCAATAAATTCAAATCAAGTTTATCTAGCTGGTAGTTATCCAAATTGTGATTATGGAAATACTCTTGTAGCTGTAAACAGAAATAATTATTCTTTACAATCTTTAGATACAAATAATTGGACTGGATCTATCTCTCAATTAATATTATCAAATGATTCTACTTTATTCACTTCAGGTAATTTTACCTCTGAACAAAATAATTATTTTGCATGGTATAATATTCCAAATTCAAAATGGAGTTCACAAAGTTCTTTAGTTAATAATCCTGTAACTTCAATGTCTCAATTATTAATAAAGGATAATAATAATAATAATAATTTTTATCCAGCTTTGTCATTATACGGTACATTTACTGAAGTATCAAATGGAGAAAATAGTTTTGTCGTTGATAGATCTGCGATGTTTCTTCCTTATCAATCTGTATGGTATGAAGATAAACAAGCTTTATTACCATTATCTTTAGAATATATTGATGGATTTATATATTCTTCCGCAAATATTGGAAATAACTCTTATATGATTTTTGGATCTGATGTATATCAACAATCCTTATATTCTTTAAATGGTCTTAGTATTTTAGACTCTTCATTAAATATAAATAATCTTGTAACAAAGAGTTTTTTAAATTCAAGTGCAGTTATTAATACTGGAATATTATTCCAAAGTAATAATTTTAGCTCATTTGCCTTTGGAGGAAAATTTAATTTCACTTTAGATGATAATTCAACAAGAGAAGTTATTAATTTAGCTATTTTCCGAAATGGAAACTATTTAAATGGCCCTATTGGACTTATGCGTAATAGTACATTTTTGACTACCATTGCCATTAATAGTACTTTATACGCTGGTGGAAGCGTTGCTGGAAATATTGAAAACAATCAAATAAATGGTTTAATTGCTTGGGATTATGTTAATGATGTTTCTCCAAGTAGACAACCTTCGCCTTTATCAGGAAGTAGAGTTACAGTAATGTCTTTAGCAAATTATCCTGGTTCTAGTGATTTATATGTCGGAGGGTTATTTGAATCAGCTGGTAGCTTATCATGTCCTGCTTTATGTATTTATGATGTTAGTTCTTCTAATTGGATAAAACCTAATGGAAATATAGATGGATATGTAACAGATATGATTTTTGATGAAACTGGAATACTTTACTTTTCAGGTAATATATCCATTAATGATACTTCATTTTATATTGCAAAATATAATACTAAAAATCAATATTTTGATTATTTACCTAATAAAGATCAATATAATGGAGTTCCTGGTCCAGCTGTTTCAATGGCATTTAACTATTCAAGAAATTCTGAAGGATTTTATGTATCTGGAATACATTCAACAAATCTTTCAACTTATTTAGTTTATTATGATGGTGAAAATTGGCATGATATTTTATCATCTATTCTTTCACCTTTATCTTCTATTTCTAATATTGAAATGATAAATATAACAAATACTGTTCAAAGGAAAACTATTAGTTTAGAAGTTCTTTTAGTTATGGGTACATTATTATTTGAAAATGGTACTAGTGTTTCAGCAGCAATTTATGATGGTTTTTCATGGTCTCCATTTTTATCTACAAGTAGAAGGGATAACTCTTATCCGGGACTTATTGCAGGAACATTTTCACAACCAACTCCACAAATTGTTTCATTAAATAGGGGGAAAAGATTTATGGATAGAGGATTTATAGTATTAATTGGTCTTGCATTATCTGTTGCTGTTATGGGATTAATGACATTGGGAGCCCTTGCAGCTTCTAGACTTAGAAGAAGACTTGAAGGTTATACACCTGCATCTCAATCTGCTCCAATATTTTTACCTAATTTAAGTGGGCCAGCTAACTTAAGTAATCCTAAAACTCCTCCAATTAATGCTCAACCAGGAATGATATGAGATTTTTTAAAAAAATACAAAATAATGTTTAATTTGGATATTATACTAATGGTGTTATTTATGGTTTAAAGAAGAAGAAAGATATATATTATATTATATTATATTAAGTTACTTTGGGCCTTTATTTTGATGTTTTTTACAGACTAATGACAGAACAATTTACATAAATTGGTGACAATAACTTAACGTTTTCTTTAATTTCTTTTTATTTCGTTTTTTGTTTCTAGTATTTGTTTTTAATATTTGTTTTTAATATTTGTTATTTACTATTTGTTATTTATTAGTTTAGATGTTTATCGTTAGTTATTGTTTACTGTTTTTACTGTTTTACGGTTTTATTTGTTTTTTTATTTCTTTATTTTATTATTATATTATATTATTAGATTCTATATTCTTTTATTTTATTTTATTCTATTCTATTCTAATATAATTCTTGTTAGTTTTCGTTTTAACTTTTCTTTAATTAGACTTTTTCATTAATTATCAATAATAATAAAAAAATGTTAATAAGTATTTTATTATTTCTATTTATATTTTTATTTTTATTTTTATTTTTATTTTTATTCTGGGGTAAAATAAAAAAAAATGATCATTTTTATTTTTATATTCAGGGTAACAAATTTTATAATAGTATTAAAAAATAAATAAAAAATAATCTCCAGGGGGTGATTCGAACACCCGATTTCAAGGTATTTGTGAACGATTACAGCCTTGCGCCTTAGCCAACTTGGCCACCTGGAGGTAATTAGTGACTGTTGATATTTTTTTTTTTATTTGTAGGTTAAAATTATTTTAATAGTATTATTTATTATTATTTATTATTATTTATTATTATTTATTAACATATTGTAATCTACCGTATAACTATTTATATAAAATATACTTATTTGTAATTCATTGTAGTTAAAAAATTACTCTGTGTCAGCTTTAGTTGGTACTGATGTTCCTTTATTAGTTTTTCGTTTTTTCTTTACCATAAAAGAATCTAAAGTTGATACTTTCTTTGCCGATTTACTTAAATATGTAGCTTCTCTTTTCTTTCTATCATCTTCTCCTAGTTTAGATAAATGATCACGTTTTTCAATAAATTCCTCATCATCTTTAGACTTTCCAATCATCCAATTCAGTAGTTCTATTTCACTTTTTCTTGTTATCTCTGGATCATTACTTTCCTCATCCATTGGGGTTTCCAAAATTAAAGGAATTTTTTGTATAAAACTGGTATTAACCAATGCCCTAAATGCTTCTAAACCCAAAAAGCCTAATCCTATATTTTGATGTAAATCAGCATTAGCACCAAATGGTGTTTTAGAATCATTGACATGTATAGCTGATAAATATTTTAATCCAATTAATTTATCAAATTTTTCCCAAAATTGTTTTTGATTATCTTCTGTTCTTAAATCGTATCCCGCAGACTATACATTAGTATTAAATGATAATATAATAATAATAGTATAATAACAATATAATAATTTTAATATAACACTCACAAATGTGTGACAGGTGTCTACACAAACACCTATTCTAGATTTATCCGTTACTAAAGAAATCATTTCTGCGATTTCTTCTAATTTTGAACCTAAAACGTTTCCTTTTCCAGCCATATTTTCAATTACAATTTTAACTTTTTTAGTACAAGATATAGCTTTATTTATATTAGAAGAAAGATGCTTGATAGCTTCTGATTTATCAGTTCCCAAGGTTGATCCTGGATGGAAATTGTATAAGCCAATATCTAATTGTTCACATCGATTAAGATCATCTAAAAAGCATTTATAAGAATTTTCTCTTTTTGATGGATCCGGATTAGCCAAATTAATTAAATATGATCCATGAGGGAGACAACATTTTGTAGTATCTAAATTATTTTCTTTTGCTAAATCTTTGAATTTTGTTATTTCTTCTGGACTGAATTGGGGACCTGCCCATCTTTTCTGGTTTTTCAAAAATATCGCAAAAGCCGTTCCGCTGAAGGAAATGTTAGTATAAAAGTAAATTAGCATAAAAGTAAATTAATACTGAAAGTAAACACTAACTTTATTTCTGAAATTCTCAATATCGAGTTTGAAACTCCTTTAGATATTCCAACATGGGCACCAATCATCAAGTTTTTCATGTCAGTGGCTTCCTCAGTGCGTTTCTCTGTGGATTCCTTTTTATTTTCTTTTGCAGATTCCTTCATTTATTACAACCTACTCCAACACTGTATTAATTTTATAATTTTACTATAAAAAGATGTGCTTTTTACTATAAGCAACTACCTTAAGTGATTTCTTTAAATACGTTTATCTAAGTTAACTATTCTATCTTAGTTAATAATTTTATTATTAACCCTAACCAGTTTCTTCTTGTTTTCTATATTTGTAAAACATCTTTTTAAATTGTCTTAAAATAAACTAATTTGTAAATTATTAATTTAATTAGTTTTAAAAATATCCGAATTTGTAATTTTTTTTATTTAATTAAATTTATTAGTCGCACTTAAAAAACTATCTCTATATAATTTAAATAAACTAATTTTTAACCTATTAATTTTAAGTTATACGGTACCAGTAAAATATTTTTAAATTACTGTTAATTGTAGTAAATTATTATTTTTATTATGTCAGATATCGAAGATGTACTTGCTGATTTGGAGGAGGAGGAAAGAAAATTCCAATTGGAACTTGAATCTGGAAAACAAGGAAGTTCAATTGAGAATCTAAATGAGAATCTAAATGAGAGTCTAAATGAAAATCTAAATAATGATTTAAATGATATTGAAATGATAAATAGTAACGAAGATGATAATGTAGATAAAAATGAAAGAAATAACTCTAAAAATAAATATAAATATAAAACTGAAAATAAAAAAAGTTTAAAAGAACTTGATTATGAAAAATTAGTTCAAGGATGGATAACAGAAAGAACAAGTCCAGATTTACATGATTTTTTACATGATGTTGTAAATAGAATTATGATTAGAATTAGAAAACAAATGCAGTTTATTGAAGATAATTCAATTAAAGCAGAAATGGATGCAACTAATAATATAAATATAGAAATTAATGAAAATAACGAAAAAATTAATAATTTAAATTACGATGATTATAATGATGATGATGATAATAATTCAATAAAACGAAAAAAATTAAAAGAAAAAGAAGAAAATCTTTCAAATATTAAATTCACACTTTTAATTGTAGAAACAGAACTTGAACGTGTAAAATATTTAATAAGAAATTATTTACGTACTAGATTATATAAAATTGATCAATTTGGGAAATATATACAATTAAATCCTAATGAATATGAAAAACTGTCTCAAAGTGAAAAAATCTACCTTGATAAACATATGAAAATTAGAGAAAATTTATATAATTCACAATTTTTAAATAAATTTCCAGAATTTCTACAAAAATTAGATGATAATGTTGGTGGAATAAATATGGCTCCTCCACCAGATTTAGATGATGCAGTTTTTGTATTAATAATGAAGGATATTTCTGAACCTGTATTATTAAATAATGGTGAATCTTTAAGTTTAAGTAGAGGTGGTATTTATGCTATTAGGTATTCTGCTGTTCAAAAGTATGTTTTAGATGGCACAGCTTATTTAATATGATTAATATTATTAGAAGATTATTAATATATTTAATTTCAGTTTAGCATCCAACTTATTGTTCCAATTGTGTATATCAAAAATTAGATACAAAAATAAACAAAAATAAACAAAAATAAACAAAACAAAATAGTCAAAAATAACAAAAACAATCAAAATAACCAAAAATAACCAAAAATAATCAAAAATAATCAAAAATAACCAAACAAAAAAACTGTTCCATAATTTTAATAATATACAGCTATAAATACAATCTATAAATACCAGTAAACACCAAACGAATATTTATGAAACAAGAGGAGCTTCAGATATAATTATGTTCGAATATGGGACCTTTTGGTCTATCGTTATTTTATTCTGAGTTGCTAAAGACAAAGCACTAAAGAATAAATCAGAAGCTGCTTTTTTAGTAAAATTTTTAGAAATATCTTCAAATTTAATAGACTTTTCATTAGAAGATTCAATAGTAGAAAATAAATAATTTTCATTGTCTTTTATTTCCTTTGCCATAATTTGTGAAGTACTTATACTTTGAGAACTAGATTCACTGCTTTCTTGATTTTCTGATGGTATAGGATCTAATTGTTCGAAATTGTTTTCATCTAAATTTCCATATTGTTCTTGATCCATATCTAGATCTGTTCCATAAATTCCGTCATTAACTGCATCAACAAATGGTAAGTCTTCATTATCAAAAATTTCTGATGATAATCTATTTCTTTTTGCAGAATTAGGTGACTCTGGTGATTGTATATTTGTTATTGGTGATTTTCTTTTATGACTAGATCCAGAGTTTTGTAAAGTGTTATCTGTTTCATTCAAGTTAGGAGGTGGAGTATTGAATTCGTCTGTGTTCGAAACGATTTGATCACTAGCGTCTTGTAATTGAATATTATCAAGTTTATTTTCTAATTCATTGTCTAATTCATTTTCTAGCTCATTTTCTGATTCATTTTCGTCATAAACAATTTGTTGTGGTTGTAAGAGATATGAAATATCTGGATGTAAGGATGTCGATGGATATCCAAATAGAATTTTTTGGGTTAATTTTTTTTGTTTGGAAGGTTTAGAAGAAGAATCTAATGCTATTGTGACTGAAGAAATTGTTTGAATATGAGATAAGGTAGTATTATGAGGATTAGATCTTATAGACTCTGAATGATCAGTTTGTAATTTTTTTAAAACAGAATTAGATAATTCAGTTGTTTTATCTAATTTTATTTTTATGTTTGATTTTTTTGATTTTTTTGTCTTTATATTTGGTATTATGTCATTTAAATTATCAGGTAAAGAAGACGGTGGACTTGAAACTAAGGAATCATCAGAATTGAAATTTAAAGAAATTTCTTCTGGTGGAGGTGGAGTTATTTTATTATCTATTATGTTTGTGTTATCTAGTAAATTATTAGATTTATCTAAATTTGAATTTAAATTTAAATCTAAATCTAAATCTAAATCTAAATCATTATTTAAATCTTGAATATTTCTACCAATTTCTATTGAATTTGAATTTGGAGAAGATAAATTTTTAATTTCATTATCATCATCTTCACCAAAATCAAGCATAAGTTCATCTTCGTCTAAATTATTTTGTAAATTTAAACTATTATCAAAATTATAATTATTATCAAAATTATTATCTAAATTTAAATCAATATCTGAATGAATTAAATCTGATGCTCTTCTTGAATCATTTTCTCTGCCGATTTCGATTGAATCTTCTAATTCTGGTTCTATTAGGTTAATATTATGATTTTTATTTATATCTGTTTGTGAAAATGAAAACATTGAATAAATATCATTATTATTTTCATCATTTTTATCTTGAGTTAATTCATCTAATGAAGGAAGAAGAAATAGATCAGGATCTTCTAATACATCTAATTGTGTTCTTGTTTGATTTAAAAAGGCAGTTACAGGAAGAGTATTTACATTAATTCCATTGAGGTTTTCTCTTTCGTTGTTGTTGTTATTGTTGTTATTGTTGTTATTATTGTTATTATTATTAGTAGTAGTAGTAGTATTATAACTTATAGAGTCACCACTAGAAACAGTCCTTCTAAATGCAGATTTTAATTTATCCAAAATTGCATTACAATCATCAACTAAATAACGCGTTTGTCTAGAATAAATACGTACAATACCTAAAAGAAGTTGTCCCGACAACCTTAAAGCTAGAGGCATTATATTATTATTAGTATTATTATTAGTAGTAGTAGTAGCATCTCCTATACTGGCTCCTGATACAATAGCTTGAACAGACTCTTGTATATTTGTAGTAAGAAATTGTTGTCTAGAAAGTTTTCTTTCTACATTAGCTGCTAACCAAACACGAGCTAATGTTCCTTTTTTACCTAATAATGATTCTGAATAAAACATTTTATTAGTAATTTAATTAGTATTTTAATTAGTATTATATTTTAATATTCATTTATTGGTAATTTAGTTTATAGTTAAATTTCTAAATGTATTTTTTATTATGTCTATTTTTGTTTTTGTATGTGTTTATTTATTTTTTTATTTTTAATTCGATTTTTGCATTCAAAAGTTGGTGGCAAATAATTTAATAGGAAAATAAAAAAATAAAACAAAAACAAAAACGAAAATAAAAATAAAAATAAATAATAATAAAAATGAATAATAATAATAATAAATAATAATAATAATATTCCTATTGGAAACCTGAAAATAATGTAAAATATAATATAATCAAAATCAAAATTCCAGTAGGAAACCGAAATTTAATAGAATAAATTCAATTAAATTTTCTTTTAATTAGAAATAAAACAAAACGCGTTTATTACGCGTTTATTATGTTTTTTGTTGGTTGTTATGGTGATTTAATATGTTATTATTATATGTTATTATTATATAGTATTTATTATATGTTATTTATTATATAGTATTTATTATATAGTATTTACTATATAGTATTTATTATATAGTATTTACTATATAGTATTTGTATATAGTAAGTTAACATAGTGTATAATATGTGGTTGCTATGGTATATATTATTATATTATTATATTGTACTATATTATCTTATATTATATACTATATAATACCATTAATACTACCTACCATAGCAACGACTCTTATATTATATCATATTATACAGTACAGTACCGCGTATATTTTGTATAGTAAATTTATATAACATAATAAATAAACATAATAAATAAACTCACATATAATATACATCATATACACATAAATTTACACATAAATTTACACATAAATTTACACATAATTTTGCACATAATACACGCATAATTTTACACATAATATACGCAAATACACGCAAATACACGCAAATACACGCAAATACACGCAAATACACACAAATGTATATAATTCACTTTTAAATACTTGTAACCATGGAAACCTGATGAAACCTGTGTTAGGTGCTCATACTATATTCAAACTGTATTATACTCCTATTATAAACATATTATAAACAGACCTACACCAATATACAATAGTAATTACTATCTAATAAATATATATTATTTATTTCTAAAAAAAGAGTAATTTTTTGATATAAAAATAATAAAAAAAATATAAACTTTAAAATTAACATTAAAAGTGAAAATTAACAATTAAGATTAATTTATATAAACTTTTACAACAAACATTAAAAAAGAAACCAAGAAATAAATTAAAACTACCAATATATATAAAAAGTTATTAATAAATAAAAAGCTAAAACAACAAACAATTCCAATAAAAAAAAAAATAAAAAAAAAATAAAAATACTATAATAAATACTATAATAAATAATATAAAAAATCATATAAAAAATCATATAATACTAATAAACCGTAAAATGCTGTAACTATTAAAAAGTACAACTCACGCCAATGAACGTCATCACCACAGCAACCAAATACAAAAACTCATAAAAACTCATAGTAATTTAAAAAAAAAGATAAAAAGAAAGATAAAAAAGATAAAAAATATAAAAAGAATTATAAAAAATATAAAAAATATTATAATTATAATTAAGAAGTTAAAAAATGTCTTCTAATGTAAGTTGTAGCTTTTTTAGTTTTTTTTTAGTTTTTTTTTAGTTTTTTTTTAGTTTTTTTTTTTTTTTTTAACTTCCAATTCTAACCAAATAGCCTGACAAACAACAAATTGAAAAACCGCCACCATCTTACGAAGCAAGTACTGGCGGGACTAATACTGGGACCGGTACAATGGCCGGTAATAATACAAGTAATGGAATGAATCATAATCAACCATATACTATCGCTCCAAATAATGGTAATTATTATACAGCACAAAATCAACATCCTCAATTCCCTTCATATAATCATAATAATAATCATAATCCTTATCCACAATATCCTTCAAATTATCAACAAGGTTATCAACATCAATCTTCTAATCAAAATTCACATTATAATCAATATGGTGGTTATGATGGTCGTTTTTATAATAATTATCCACCTCAACAACAACCTGTTTATATACAACAACATCCACAACAACAACAACCTGATATGTCAGGTTGTGCAAATATTTGTTGTGGTGTTTTTGCCGCAAGTTTACTTTCTTCTTTATGTTTAAGTTTAATGTTTATGCCTTGTTAGTTTTTTTATTCATTATTCGTTATGTTTAAGTTTAAGTTTAAGTTTAAGTTTAAGTTTAATGTTTATGTCTTGTTAGTTTTTTTATTCATTATTCTTTATTTAGTATTCATTCGTTTCTTGTTTCAATTCTTTTATCGTTTCAATTATTTCATTGTTAGATTTTTTGCTTTGTAGGTATTTATTGGCATTGGTTTGTATTTATTGAATATTGACTTCGTACATATGTGAGTATATATTTATATATTCATACATATATATATATTATTATATACATACATACATACATACATACATACATACATACATACATACATACATACATACATACATATATACATATACATACATATAATATTACACTAAAACATAAATATTTTGTACTAACGTACAAAATATTAAATTTTATTGCAAAACGTACAAAATATTAAATCGTTATTGTACAACGTACAAACATCATCTTCCACTCGACCTCGTCCCCGTTCTAATACTACTTAATATCCGCTGAGCAGCTGGAGACAATGTTATGTGTTTATTATCCCTTGTTACCAACGACTTCAACCTATTCTCTTTAATTTTTTTTATCTTATTCTTATTAACCAAGTTTGCATGTAAAATTTCTCGTTTGGATTTTGCAGGTATTGTATAAGATTTTTTATCACTATAATCATAATCATAATCATCTTTATCAACAAATCCATATCCAGCAACTGTTGGTTCTTCATATTCATTAGATATAAATTTATTTTCTCTTCCATTTCCTTTAAGAACATCTTTAATTGAAAATACTGTTTCTGATTCTTTACTAGACCTTTCATATGCTTTATTTGGAAACCTTGTATTTTCACGATTCAATACATCTTTCTTTAAAAATATTTCATTATTAGAATAATCACTATTAGGTATAAACATTAAATTATTACTAGTAATAAGATTACCTTCTATTAAATTATTTTTTTCTATATTTTCATTTAATTCAATACTATTTGTCATTTTTTTACTCTTATCATGCATTAAAGCATATTCAACTCTTCGTATTAATGCATTTTTATCCAATATATCATTAAAAGACGCATTATCTTCAGATGTATATGTTGCTAAAAATGAATCTAAATCTAAATTTGTATCAACTTTTTGATAACTATTCCCATTTAAAAAATATTCATCCTTATCTTTGTTATTGTCATTGTAATTCTCACTGTCACTGCAACTGCCATTATATTTATCTTTATTACTACTGAAACCTTTTCGTTTCTTCAGCTCGTTTTCTAAATTAATCTGTGCTGTCTTTATACTTAAAACTTCACCACTTTTTTGTGCATCAAGTAAAGCACATTTTAACTTCATCTCAGTAATATCCGGAAAATAATCACGACTAATAATTTTACTTATTGCATCTGTATAAACATCTTCATCTAAAACTATAGAAGGTCTTTTAATTCGTTTAAATCCTTTTTTTGCTACTTCTAATGCATTTCTAGTATTAACAAATCCTGCTTTTTTTCCAATTTTTAATAATTCTTTTTCAGTACCAACTGAAAGTTCAACTGAATTTTCCCTTTCTTCGAATTTTCTCACTATTAGTTTTTTATATTTCTCTGATTTCTCCATTTTTATTAGCATACTGTTTTCTTTTTTTATTAATTTAAAGGTTTATTCATAGTTAATTTTTTTTTTTTTTTAATTGTTAGTATACTTTATACGTATTATTAGTATTAGCGACGTTGTCATGGTAAATAATCTTTAAATAATTCAAATATAGCAACAAGTCTTAAATAATCTAAATACAGAAATAGGTATATTAATAAATCTTATAATACTCCAAATACAGAATGATCATCATCGTAATCTTAGCCATATATAATGAATACACTAGATTTTATTAAATTGCACGTTGGAAAAGTTTTTTTTTTTAAAAAAAAAATATATATATATATATATTAGTACACATATAAAATATCTTAATTATGCATTTTAAAGTAGATAATGACTATATATCAGCTTTGGCATTCATATTATTATGAATAAGAAATATAAATGGTTACTTAAAGTATCGTTATGAAATATTTAGTAGTATGATCTCTTTCATGACTGCGGTCCAAAAATACCATCAAAAAGAGTAAAAGACAGTTTAAAAAAAAAAAAAAAAAAAAGATAAAGCCTTTTTTAGACAGTTAATATAAAAAGAAATATGTTCTTGCCCAGTTCTAGACGAGACTAATACTTTCCATAGTAAACGGAAACTTTCCAAATAATTGAATAGGTTTCAGTATAAAAGTAAATTATAGGAAGTACAGAAATATAAGTGTCGTAAGCTTTCATAAATAAAAGTTTCTACGTATAAAAGTTTATCGATAATGTCTAGAAAAATCGGTTTTGTGTTGGAATTTTTTTTTTTTTTTTTTTCCCCTCAAAAAAGAAAGCATGGTTAAAATAATATATAAAATAATATTATCTATAAATACATAGATAAACATAAATTATTACTATGTGTTCATATAGTCTTTACCAGGTTAATACTTATGATAAATAAATGTATTTTAAACCTATTTGTTGTATGCATTTTCTTGCTTATAATCGTCTACTTTAATCAGCTTTCGAACGTTTATTATACGAAAAAACTCTCTATAAGTGCTATGGTAACAATTTATTTTTAACCGAGTTCAACTAAACTTAACGAATAGGAGAGATGAGATGCTCATTATTAATTACTAATTTACTAATTTACTAATTTACTAAATTCATACATTATAAGCATTTCAAAAAATCTAATTATATGCTTAATTATTGGTTAAAAAAACTAACAATTGCCAGTTACCAGTATGATCTATTTATAGTTTTGTTTCATATTTTTGTTTTGACTAAGTAAATGGGACATTTTAATTTTAATAAAATTCAATAAAATCTATTTTTATCTTAATCATTTACAATGCTCGACATTAAGATTCATAATCCTCTTTTGAAGAATTTACCAATGTTATTGATAATGATTAATGGTCTTTTAATAGAAGAAGCTTATAAGTATTTTTAGAAACTGGATAACATTCTGACTTAATCAATAAGTATTTTTAGAAATTGAATAAAATTCTGACTATAAAATGTGGCTTAATTTCTCCAAAAGGCTTTCTTTTTTTTTCTCGTTCTCTTCATACTTAATAGTTTTAAATTCTATCATATAATTTTTATTCTAATTATTTCATTTTTACAAAAATTTTAAAATTTTAAAAATGGTTTCAATCACTTCTTTTGTTGCTTCTGTAGCATCTATTGCTGCTATTACTAATGGATTTCAACTCCAAGCTCGTTATATTGCATCAAAAGATGCAAAACCAGTAGCTATTGGTAACGGCGATAAACTTGTATTTGGCGGTGATAACAAACAACCTGCTGAATTTAGAGGTAATGGTAGAGAAATTAGTATTCTTGATACTAAAAAAATGGTCTACATCTCTGATGATGATGGAACTGCTGTTGCAAAAAGTTTACTTGAAGTAACATCTAATTATCATAGTGTTGGTTTCTCTAATGCAAATGCTAACTCAACTGGTTCTATCACATTTGATAACGGAACTGCTTGGGCTGATGTACAAAATGATGGCAGTGCTTTTATTCACTGGAATATTAAAAAATCGGCACAAAAAGATTTTGAACCTATTATCGTTACAGTTGCTGCTTAAACGTTTGATTATACCTAATATAAGATAAATGTTTTACATAGTTATTTCATAGGTTGTTCTTATTTTTTACAGTTTTACAGTTTTATTTCTTTATTTTGAATAAACTAAATAGACAATAAATAGAAACCCATTACATACTTTTACTTATTAAGTTTTTATTGAATATATAAATACACACTTTGCATATTGAACATAATTGTAATTATATTAGAAAAAGCATATGGTTTTCAACAAGATTTCCAATTATGCTATAAACACTTTGCCTTCTTACATTCATTTATTCATTTATTCATTTATTCATTTATTCATTTATTTATTTTATTAGATGCATAAAATAAACAAACAAATGCCTTTTTAAATCAATATATTACAATATAGCATTTGCGTCCAAATATGCGTCCGGCATATTTCGAAGTTCAACAAATAGATGCAGAAAAATAAACAAACAATTTAATAACTGCATCTATTATTTTTAATTGCATTTATTCTTTATCCAGTTTTAATTTTTTAGTTAGTAGTTCTTAGCCAAAAAAGAATAAACTGAGACCAAAAAATTTGTTTTTTTCTCTTTTCTTTTTCACTTATTTCCAGTGTAAAGCTACTTTAAAGTTTAATATCCAAATTAACCAATAAACCAAATATTTCAATATCAGCTTTTAAACATCTCGATTTTATAAAGTCAAATAAGCAACAAACAAATAAAGACATAAACAACCATAAGTTTTTTTTATTTATTAAACAGGTTTAAATAATAAAACACACTCGTTCAGTTTCTTTCATTTTTAAATCAGCTTCTAATAAAAAAGAATCCAAACTAAATAATTTAATCATGCCTTCATTTTTATCATTTAAACCTAATAAAAGTGAAGCAACTGATTTCACAGAAGAAATATTATCAATAAATGATTCTAATTTATTATCATTTCCCGAAATTAAAGTATATGATGAATTCTCATTTGAAGAATCAGATAATTCATTTTCGAATGATTCCTTTGAGTTTTATGGTTTGGAAAATAGTTCTGAAACTAATGATACCGGGATATCATGTCTTAAGCAACAATCAAATAATCAGTTAAATCAGCAAGGGTCGAATCTTATTGAAGAAGATACTCCTAAGAATAAACTTGAAGATATTTTCAATAGTATAATAGAAGATTATTCTAATAATACACCTGTGAATTATTTTAGCATAAATGAAAATAAAAATTATAATTTGTCTCCTATTCAATCAAACATTCAAAAAAATCAACTTTTAAAAGTTAAACCAAAGTCATTAGAAAATCCATTAGAATCTCAAATATTGAGCAAAAATCCTTTAAAAAGGAAAAAAAGCCATTTTGATAATGAAAACGAAGTTAAAAAAATAAAAAAAATAAAAAAAATGGATATAATTGAAGAGATCTATAGTGAAAAAAATCAAGAAATTAAATTAAGAAAACTTTCTAAATTGAAAAATACCTGTGAAAATAGAAAAGCGTATGCTTATTATCAAAATATGAAACTAAGGAAAGAAAGTTTTCCATATCCTAGATACAATTTAGTACGATGGCAAAATGAAAAAATTGATGAGGTACTAAAAACAGAACTTCCTGAATTTTTTAATGATGAATTTAATACTAATATGAAAAAAAATTGGAACAAACCATTAAAATCATGTTTAAAAAAATATAAAAAACAATCACCAGATGATATTGGGAAATACGTTTGTTTTTATGAAGTCACACAGTCTAGAGAATTTGAAGAAGAGGAACCTTCAAATTTTTTACAAGACGAAAAGATAACCGAAGTTAATTTTACAGAAGATTACAGGAAACACGCTCAAAAGTATATGAGAATTATTTATTAATTTATGATATTTTTTTAATAGTTATGTTAGTTTTATGTTGATTTTATGTTAATTTTATGTTAGTTTTATATTTTTTTAAGTTTATTTTTTAATTTTTATGTTAATTTTATGTACTTTTAAGGTTAGTTTTAATTTAATTCCTTTTTCTGCGCTTTATTAATTGACTGTTTAGGGCTTTTTTAAGTTCCCAAGTGTTTTATAATAACAATTTTATGCAATAATTCATCAATTATTCAATAATTATTCAACAAATATTTGTTCATTTTGTTATATTATTATTTTATATGATTCTACGTTTTATTTTTATATTATACTACTATTTTATTTTTATTTTAACTCGCAATTATGGTTAATTTTATCCAATGTATATAACTTTTATTCAAGTACACTTAAATTTAAAATTCCATTATTATAAAAAAAAAAAAAATATCAAAAAAATTACACATTAAAAATCTAAAAAATATAAATTATATATTATCAATTACAAGGCATAACATAGACTATTTATTAACTGATTATATTATATAGTTGTTTATATTTTCTTTACTTTACTAAATTGTATTTGTCCTTTTTTTACTGTATTTTCAGTTCAATTTCAGTTACAGCTTTTTGATGATGTACAATTAGAGAAAAAAGGTAGGTTACCATAGTTACCTGTTATTTAATGAGCTAAAATTATTCAACTCCATACTGTAATTTAATAAAATAAGAATTTATAATAATAAAAATAATAATTTAATTAATAATTTAATTAATTATTTCATCATATTTAATTTAAAATCCTATTTTATCGTTAATGTTTTAAATGTTTTAGTTAAATATTTTAATAAAAACTGTATTTAATAATTAAAAGTATAATATAAAAAATAACCCTATCCGAATAATTATATTTTCTTGGCTGCTTTTCAGTTCAATACCGTTTTTTCTCAATATTATTTGTTAATAATATTATTCATAACTCATATATCGATTTATTATAGTTTAAATGATTGTATTTATATTAAATAGTAGAAAAACAAAAGATTATTACAATAGTAGATAACGTCAAACAGAAGAAGTGTAATAATAATAAGAATAATATAATAAGAATAATATAATAAGAATAATATCATAAGAATAATGTAATAAAAATAATGTAATAAGAATAATATAATAAACATAATAATATAATAAACATAATAATATAATAAACAGAACAATATAATAAATATATTGGTTATATATCACCACTCCGAAGGACCAAAAAATTCGCCATCATTCAATACAACTTGTATAGCTGTACCCTTAGTGTCCATGGTATTGTTAACAACACTTGAACCCCACCAAGAAGGAAATTCAGTAGAAGTTAAAGATAATGCTAAAAATAATATTAAACCAGCAATTTGCATACCAAGATCTAAACCACAAGAAAGGGAATAATTATATTTAGACCACCAACCAAAATGATATTTTCTAATAAAATAATTAAAAATTATTCCAACAGTACCCCAAGTTACATAATTATAGGGAGTTGCTGGAGGAATATTTCCAGTACCATTAAAAAATACAGGGAAATGAACATATTTTAACCATGAAGAAGGTCTCCATTTTAAATAAATCCATTGAATAAAGGGACAAGCAGCACCAACAATAAAAAAAAATAATAAACCATAAAATAGTTCACCCTTTGAAAACATTCTTTGAGGACCAATAACACCCCAAATTACAGAAGAATTAAAAAAAACTTTTGCATTTGGACAAGTGAAATTTGAAACTTGTCTAGCAGTACATACATCAGGGAAATAATTAATTGCCCATAAATATACAGCAGTTTGTACAAAACAAGACCAAATAGACATTGATACTTGTGCCCAAAATATTAATCTTGGAGGTATTTTCATATAATGACCAAACTTCATATCTTGTAAATAAGTAACAGCTTGATTCATAGTAATATAACCATAAGTTTTAAAAAGCATCATTGCAATTGGTTTACCGGGAACCATATAACCAATAATAAATTCAGTAATAACATTAAGTCCAATAGCTAAATTTGATACAGCAGCGATAATAGCAATTGGAACAGTCATTATAAAAGAAATTAATAAAGCAATTATTAAAGCCCAAACTGGCATACCAGTATCCCAACCTCTTACAGAAGCAATAGCTAAAGCAAAAAAAATTAAAAAACAAACAACATAACACCAAATTGATGTTTCTTTATAATTACGCATTAATTTTCTATGAATATCTTCATCTTCTGTTTTTGATTTTCTAATATGTTGATAAATTTCTTTTCCATGAAAACAAATACAATGAACAATAGTTGAAGTGATAGAAGCAAAAGATATACCATAAGAAAGAGCAAAAGTTGTTGAAAGATATAAAGGAGAATATTTTTTATATGAAACTTCATTAAATGAATGATCATGATTTAAAATATTAGTAACATTATAAGGTTTTTGGAAACGATCATAAGTACCAGAATCAGAAATTGGTAAATATTTGCCATACCAATGATTTGAAAAATGTAAAGCAGGAGTAACAATCCAAAAAAAGATAATAACTGATACAAAAATATTAAAATGCGCGAATGATGGATAAATTAAAGGAGAATACATATAATTTGAAATTTGATTCCAATCAAAAGTAATTGGAATTAAAGCAATACCAGTAGAGGCACCAAATAATTGATTAACTACAGGATTATTTGGAGCAATCCAAGTTTCCCAAGCAAAATAACTTAAAAAGGGAGCAATATAATTTGGGAACCAATACCAAACAAATGAAGCAATCATAATTATAGTAAAAAAATTTAATCTAGAAATTTTCCAATTTCCAACTGGATGATTTTCATCTGAATGAATATTTGTAACTAAAGTACACTGAACTAAAGTTGCTGGCCAAATCATAGAAGCTGGATATACTAATAAAGATCTTATAAAGCCAGCTATTGAGAAACCAATACATTGTGTAGCAAGCATTGTAATAATTTGCCAACCAAAACCCCATCTCATATTATAATACTGAGACATTGCTAAAAAAATTTCTGTACCATAAGCAGCTCCACCAGCAAAAGTAACATTTGCCATTATTGTAATTACAACATGTTCTTTTAAATTAAATTTACCTGGTTTTAAAGGTAGACCAAAGATGGATTTATTTGGTACAATAAAATCCCAAGCTATTGCAAAAGGCCATGCGAGCATACAAGCAAGATATGAATTAAGAGAAAAAGAAGGAGCATGTAAAGAAAATAAAACGTTACAACCTGAACCAATAGTTGTAATTAAAAATCCAATAACCCACATTCTTAAAGTATTTACAGGGATTGTTATATCATCAGTTGGAGGTACACAAGCACGAACCTCTGGATAAGGGGAATTATCAATATCTGATAAACCGGCATAAGGATCAGTTAAAACATCTTTAGTTAAATTTTCTGGTGCATTTGGATCTGATACATTATTATTCTTATTAATTTTATTTTGTTTTATATTAAAATTTGATGAATTTGAATTAATTTTTGATAAAAAATCAGGACAATCAATATCATAACTACTATCACTATTTGTAATAACGTTTTCTATACCAGTTGAATATGATTTTGCAAAATCTGTTGAATCTTTTTCTGATATAGGTTTAGGTTTATTTTCATATATAGGATTTGAAGAATTAATACCTTCTATATAGTTTTGAGAGTTATTATCATTATTTATTAAGATTTGAGAATTAATACCATTATTTATAGAGATTTGAGAATTAATATCATCATTTATTGAGTTTTGAGAGTTTTTCCGAGTAAATTTTTTCTTTAAACTGGACAACATTTTGACTTTATTAATTTAATTATTTTTGAGGAGAAAGCATAGAATGAAAATAATAAGAATATAAAAGTAATATTTTTATTAAAGAAGTATTGCAAAATAATAAAAATATAAAAGTAATAATTTTATTAAAAAGCTATTGCAAAATAGTAAAAAATATTATCTTTATTAAAAATATTATATTTATTAAAAATATAACGGAAAACATGGCCAAAGAGAATATTTATATAAATATTTATATAGGCATAGAAATAAATGAATGCATGATTTATTTTTCCAACTGTATTAATTGGTTAATCTAAGTTGATTATTAAATTAATTTTTTTTTTAAAATTAATTAAATTAGTTAGTAATTAATTAAATTAGGTAGTAAAATAAATATATGGCTCAAAGATAAGGTTTTCAACGGTTTTTCAACTGTAAAAACATGCAATTATTTTTTAATTATTTGCTAATAATTAAATATTAATTAAATAATTATTTAAATAATAAATAAATAAATAAATAAATAAATAAATAAATAAATAAATAAATAAATAAATAAATAAATAAATAAATAAATAAATTATTTATTTATTTATTTATTTTAATCATTTTTTAATCATTTACTCCTGTTAGTCATTCGATTCAACTGATTCATGAGGGGCCAAAAAATGTACTGATAACGAAGATTAGATAAGATAATGTAAGAAAGTTAAGAAAGTAAATAATATTAAATAGTAGTAGTAGTAATAAATAATAAAGAAGAATAAAAAAAATAAATA